>JARYGA010055622.1:0-61309 GCA_030545235.1 Helianthus tuberosus
CCATTCGGTTTCAAATTTCAAATTTGAAGGGGGTATGGTATGGTCCCAAATCTTAAGTGAGGAGTCACAACACGTTTAACGATCGGCTCTTACACTCTTAACAAACACTCGTTTTATCTTCTTAAACGATACTTATTCTCACGTCGGATCTTAAACGATATTTATTTTCACGCCGGATGGTGGTTACAAGGAGAATCCCCAACCTCTCATCCTTGTAACGAGTCTCACGGTGTTCGGTTTTGCAGATTGCTATCAGTTCATTGCCAAGGAAAGATTAAGGATTAACCATTATTTGACGAGACAATTCCCTCTAGGGGTGTGCAGAATTCGTTTTGAATTCGAAAAAATCAAAATTCGTTTAAATTCGATTCGATTATCAAGAATTCATTTCGATTATAAAAATTCGAATTCGAATTCGAGTCAAGTAAATCGAATACGAATTTATAATTTCAAATTCGATTCGAAATTCGAATAAATATTATACATTTTTATTTATTATTATATATATAATACATATATAACTTTTATTAGGCTATACTATAAATTATTTTCAAATTTTTTTCCAAGTATTAAAATTACCCATTACCAAACCCACTACATGGCCCATAACTAAAACCTAAGTAACAAATCTATCAATAGATTTCTAAGCGTAAAAATATTAACTTGTAATGTGGAGTGGTTATTCCTGACTTCTCGTTTTGAATTTTAGACTTGTGGTACTTTATTTGGGACTTTTATTGTGATATCGTGCTTTATGGCTGCTTTAAAATTTATATTTCATTTTGAAAGTTTTTTACATGTTTTTAAAGAATTTGAATTAAATTGAATATATTCGAATTCGATTCGAATTCGAATTTTTAATCGAATACGAATTGGGTTTTTTATTCGAATATGAATTCGAATCGAATTCGGTAGGTTTTAATAGAATTCGAATCGAATACGAATTCAAAGAAAAATAAAAATTATTCGAACAATTCGATTCGAATAATTCGAAAATTCGATATTCGATTCGATGAACACCCCTAATTCCCTCAAGGATAAATCCCGTGGATTTTGACTTGGTGTTTCTTCAAAATTGTTCGGTTAACTTAAAAAAAAAAACAGTCAAAGCTAAATCGCAAAACAAACCACCAAATGACCAAACCAACTAAATCAACAGATTCATATTCATTTAAACAACTTCCAGATATAAACACCCCTGCATCATAATCCAGTTAGCAAAATCTGAAATTTGTTACACAGCGAAATGCCAAAATGGTTCCTGAGTTAGGCTGTTTTTGTCATTTCAGTCCAAAAAATGAAACCTTTTGTATCTGGGTCCCTGAGGTTTCATTTTTGTTGTCATTTTCACCTAATTGGCAAACTGAGTTAGAATTTTCTGTTAACCTCTTATCTTTTGTCGTTTTCCTCATTTAAATGAAGGGTGTAATCTTCATTTTATGCCATAATATTTCCTAATTAAATGAAGAAAATGACAAAAGAAAGGGAGAAGTTAACAGAAAATTCCAACCGGATTTGCCAATTAGATGAAAATGACAACAAAAATGAAACCTTAGGCACCCAAATACAAAATGTTTTATTTTTGGACTTAAAGTGACCTAAGGGACCATTTTAATCTTTGTTATATTCAAATGTTTGGATACGACATGCCATATTCAACTAGTACAGGGGCTTAGAGAAAAGAAGAACCAAATTCACAGAAACTCATTCGATTTTCAGTCACTCCAAATCTGAGATCCCCGGTAATAAGATTATACTTCAAATTCATTTCATTATTCTGTAATTTTATCATCACTTTCTTTTCACAATAATACCTGCATAATCTTTTTATTTTATTATCTTTTGGAGATCGTAAGCATTATTATTATTGAAATTAAAAATTTAGGGTTTCTACAGATAGAAGAAGTAAACATGAATCCGGATTCAGTGAAATCGACTCTGCAAACTTTAGCGTATGGAAATGTTATGGCTGCAGCTGCTCGTGATTATCAGAAGGTATCTTTAATTTTTTAACTTATTGGATTAGGGTTTGTAATAAATTTATGATTTTGGTTTTATTTTTAGAATTTATTGTAATACCTGTTAGGGTTTTGCTCAGTTTATGATTATGCCTGTTTGATTTTGATCAATGTTAGAAAAGATTAAGGATGAATTATTTAGAATTTATTTTTATTTTTTTGATAATTATCAATTTAATAGTTTGTATTTTTATCTTTGTTATCTATGTTATTGTTATAGGAATTATTAGCTCAAGAAAAAGCACAAGCATCGTCCTCGATTAATGAGGAGGTTGATCTAGATGAGCTGATGGATGTAAGTGTTAAATTAATTATTCGTTGTACATTGTATGTTTCTTGATAAAAAATTTCATTTTTATCTACTTAAACGACGCAGGACCCCGAGCTGGAAAAGTTACATGCGGATAGGATTGCAGCTCTTAAGGTTGTAATTTGACTCTTTCTTAAAATCATGACAACCCGTTAGGGAAAACTCACGGGCCCACCAGTTGCGAATATCGATTGAAATTAAAATGTTGTTTATGTTTTGATCTTTGATTGCAAAAGAGAGAAGCGGAGAAGAGACAATCTTTGACTAAAAAAGGGCACGGGGAGTACAGAGAGATAACCGAAGGAGACTTTTTGGGTGAAGTCACCGGTAGTGAAAAGGTGATTTGTCACTTCTATCATCGCGAGTTCTATCGCTGCAAGTAAGTATATTTTACTGTTTTATACAATATTCGATCTTGGATATGTCCCTAGAAGTTGTCACACAATAAGAATTTTTTTTTTTTTTTTGAACGGCTAACTGCTTTCCACATGTAAACCCACCCTTTCGGAGCTATGTCCAAAGGCCGACTACTCGACCACCGCTAGAAAGCGTAACACACCCCTGATGCGCGGGAACCCCATGGAATGGGTAAACCCTCGCCCCCCGTTGGACTCGAACCCGGGTTGAATCCCGAGCCGAGCCTTCACCCGGATGTCACAACCACTGCGCTGCAGATGGAAGGACAACACAATAAGAATTTCTACTTTACGATTTTTTTTTTCATGATAATAATGTTGATATATCTTGTAGGATAATGGACAAGCATTTAAAGGCTCTTGCACCAAACCATCTAGATGCCAAGTTTATAAAAATAGACGCAGAGGTCTATTTCTGCATTAAAGTTTTATTTTGCGTATATGTAACTTAACTTGCAGTATGGTTTTACGGTTTTCAACTGTCATGCAGAATTCCCCGTTCTTTGTCACCAAACTAGGAATCAAAACACTGCCATGTGTCATATTATTCAGGTCAGAATTACAATAATACTATTAGTTTTGAGTATTGATTTTCCAATGTGGTCTAAAGGTCAATTATTGTTTTCAGAAAAGGAATTGCAGGAGATAGGCTCGTCGGGTTTCAAGATCTTGGAGGAAAAGACGATTTTTCCACCAGGAGACTAGAAGCTTTGTTGATAAAGAAAGGTAACATATTTTTCTCCAAGTTTACTTTTGACTGGTTTTGTTGATTATCATATTTGTTGTGCAGGTATAATTGATGAGAAGAAAAAGGAAGATGATGAAGAAGCTGAATATGATGAAAGTAGACGCAGGACGGTTCGGTTTTCTGCAAGTCAGGATTCAGACTCTGAATGAAAAAGACTGCCTTTATGTGTCTTGAGTTGATGATTATATTGTGTAATTTGTCAAGATTTTTGTTTCCTGGATTTATGGTTGTAAGCGTCGTTTGTACTTTGTTTTAATTAGTTATAAGTTTAGATTTTGGAATCAAATATAAACTCATTCTACAGAGCTGAACAAACATATGTATTTCATCAGTGATCTTGATATATGTTCTTGTTCAACTGCATGTATAATTTCCAGCAGTGATCTTGTTAATGATCTTATTCGATCAATCTCAAGCGCTAACTACGCTTAATGGAAATAACATAACGACGTATTTGGATAATTAAATAAATAAAATAAAGGTTAAACGGATGGTTCAGTTTACATAATTGCTTTCGAGTTTCAAACCGTTGGCTGGATCGATAAACTGTCAATACCGGACTGTGTAAATCTCAAACTGGCAGACTTATTTCGGTTTCATAGATTTGGTTGGTTTCAAAAGTTAAATAAACATGACAGGCAGCTGTTTAATAATCTTAATCCTAACTTTATGTTTTAGTAATTATTATTTTGTGGCAAAAATGTAACACCAATGTGGCTGTAGTTTAGTGGTAAGAATTCCACGTTGTGGCCGTGGAGACCTGGGCTCGAATCCCAGCAGCCACATTTATTTTTGCTTTTTCGTCCTTTTTATTAAACATCATGGTATTATATCATACAGACAAATCAAATAAAAATAACCAACAAAAACTTTATATAGCAATGATGAAGATATTTCATGATATTCGTTTCTAAGTAACGTAACTTCAGTATTTTATTGATCCATAATAGGATCTAACTATATAAACAGAATATAAAAAGTTCCCTCCATTTAAACAAGTAAAACACGAATTTTAACCGTCGACATTCCTACAACTTCTTCTGATCTGTCCTCTGAATCCCGTCAATGGACTAATATTCCCCATCTTAACCATTGATTTCGCAAACTGTTGGAAAAACATGTCTTCACTTGCAGCATATTCTTTCACAAGCTCCATAGATTCCTGGTTTTCCTTAAACAAGATTTGATCCGAACTCAAAACCCCCTTTGACTCCATCAAGTTCTTGTAGTACCCATTATCAAACTTCATAGGGGTCACATTGTCCAGAAAAAACAGGTTCTGGTCACCACCTGATTGCGGGCAGTTCATGCGCAACTGTGCCGCAAACAGTTTATCGGTATGCTCATTGCCTGTTTTTCCATATAGCCTTTGCTTGAAGCTGGTGCACCTAGCATTTCCAATAGTGTGACTTCCTGAAAGCGCTACAAGATCGACAATATCAAGACCTTGGATCTTGAACTTGGTGAGGATGGTTTGGAAAGTGTTGTTTGGAGCGGGAATGTTGTGGTTAGACCCATGCAAGCTTGCACCTAGTGAGTCTCTTCTTCCAACCGGGACTTCCCAACTCGGTCCGCCACTCTGAGTATACAAGATAAACCTTTAGTCAACTTTTTTGGTTGATAAAGTATAGACATAGTGTATGATATATTAATATTTTTTAAGATTGCTAGGTTACGGTACCAAAACCGTAGAGTCTCTAGCTGCTAGAGCCAGGATATCTGCACAGGAGACGGTCTGTGGACAGGCTGTCTCCAGTGCAGCTTTGATCTCATCAATGACTTCAAATCCACGAGCCGAGTTGCTATTGGGAATGGAACCTTTCTCGCTAATTACATTCCTGTCACCGCCACTGTCTAACAATATTGATGCATCACATCCCTAGGTAAATAACATATGATCATTTCAAATAACATCAATATATAAGCTCAAAATGATTAAAAAAATGAAGTTTGAAGAGGTTGTAGTTCACGAACCTTAACGAAGCAATCATGGAAATGGAGTCTAAGCAACGACGCAGCCATGCGTGGGTCTTGTGCAACGGCTTTTGTAACGATGGTGCGAACTATGTTGGTGACTTGTGGGCAAGAGCGATCATAGAATTGCGGATAGAGGTAACCTCCATTGGTGATCTTAGCGAAGCAAAGGGTGGTTTGAGCCAGGAAAGCTATGAACATCATGGTTATGTTTGGTGAGTGAGCCATTTTTGTGATTTGGTTATATGGTTCGAGCCCAAGACTAGTGTAGTCAATGAGGGGTTGTGTTTTGAGTTATGATTGTAGAAGTTTGGCTAATACTTATACACAATGGAGGGGTTGTGTTTTGACCTCTAATTAGTATGAAGAAACATGATTATTTAAAGTTTAATGACCCTTTCCCTTTATTATAGGATAACAACATCCTATAAATAAAAATGTATAGCTAGGGTGTGTTTGGTCTTTTCACTTGAATATGGAGTGGCTGAAACAGGTCAGGCTTGTATTATTCTGGAATTAGGTCAACTATTACACAAATGTTTCTTCAATCATTAGGTATTTCCTTCTCAAATTCAGAACAACAAAGTTGTTGTCATATCTACATCATGCAGTGGAACATGTACATTATTCACTTAATCCTGAAACTTTTAGTTGAAAAAAATATCCATTGAACCAACTATACTATTGGTTTACTAATCATACTCATTGAACCGGATCATATATCATAATTAATTTTAGTAAACTATATATAATATATTTTTATGTTTTTATATTTACAAAATAAAATAAATATAATGTTTTTTGAAAAGAAAAAAAAAAACAAATTTGCGAAGAGATGTGCTCATTTGACCTCATCCTTTTTGTATTACATTAATATTCCACCATGTGATCATGGCACCTTCTAATTGCTTGTTTATGAGTTGGTGCATCATAAGAATGAAGAGTTTGTACATATATTGATGTACTTTCTTATAAAATTAAACTTTTGTAATTATAAACTAAAAAAGTTAATATGTGGTATACTAGTTCTAGTTCCCATGATGTTAGATGTTTTTTGCCTTTATCTCTTTCATGCATGTTACCAGCTTGTCGTTGAAATAAAATGAAAACAAACGAGGAGATGACATCAGACAAAAAGGGTGCCCAATTTAGTGCTCGTGATCAACTATTTTTAATGATTTTACAACCGCATCATACAACTAGTGATTGGTTCATAAGATTGCAGTTGTAAATTCCATATTGGTGAACCAAACTTCCCACAGTTAAATTGATAAGGTACCTACGACTCTAGTATATAATGGTGTAGTTTACTTTTTAACGTTATTAGGAATAGGAATTGTGTGTTGGTCTAAGGACCGTAAATGGTTGATGTTTTTGTGGGCTGAAGATCACTTATCGTTTGTTGGGCTGAAATTGCCAAGCCTAAGAAACAAAGTATTAGCTAAAACTAAACAGAACCATCTAAAACTGGAAATCAAATGATTTCAAATTAGATTATAGACCCGTACCATATATAATACATGGTTGTATAACAGAAACGATATAATTATATAATCTGTAAAAAAAACTTCATGTAAATGACGTATCACAAAAACCTGCCTACATTAATTATTATCACTGAAATACTATAATGGCTCGTGTATTGCATCTGCATGAATGGACGTGTTGAATACTAAAAAAATATGTACTACATAAATATATATGTTCTTCATATGACTGATACTACGTATCACATTCTTGGTTTAAAAAACGATAGGCGCACAAAAGCGGCGATGTCTAAAATTGAGGCGCGAGGCGCAAAACGCAAAAGCAGTGGGCTTTTCGTACCCGAGGCGCAAGGTGTTTATATGATTTTTTTTATATATCTCATACACATCCCATAGGTTTTTTATAAGGCTTTTATACCATTTTACTTACATGTAAAAGTCAAAAAACCCAAGGTACAACCTTTTTATGCATAAAAACGTCTCAGTTATATGGCGCGCGCCTCAGGCCAAAAAGCCCCCAAAAAAACCCAAAAATATGCGCCTTTTGGGTGCTTCTTGTAATTACACAAGGCGTCAAGCGAAAAAAACCCCAGAAGCCGCGCCTTAGTGCGCCTCGCGCCTCAGGCGCGCTTTTTAAAACCAAGATCACATTACATATAATAATGTATATAAATAATATTATTTTTATTATTGTGTATATTTAAAAATATAACTTTTATTTAAAGTAAATGAAAATAATTCTGTTGGTATGTCATAAAGTAGATTTGTTATTTTTATTAATAAATGTTACATGAATTTAATTAATAAATAGTTATTATTAAATTATGATCTAAGTTAACATTTATATATAACCAAAAAAAATCATAATTAATGAGTAATTTATTATGTTATAGATGAGTAAAAAGTGAATTTAATAATATTAAAATATGATTAAGTTACTATTTCCTACTTTATAAAATAGATCTTTATTTAAGGTCATGGAAGGATTTGAGCGGGAAAAATGGTGAGGTGAAATATGTTTATGACACGTGTCAAACTTCGTATTCATTTATTAGATAGTAGATTCGTACAAAACAACGTTTTCAGTTTGGTTTAGGTTTAGGTGAAACCTTATTTAGTTGATGGTAATGTGTTGTGTATGAGACAAGTTTTCGGTAATCACAATTTCTGAACCTTTTACAAAATCATATCTCATACTTGATTCGATCTGATAACTATAATGTACCCATTATACATTGCTCATTAGGTTTGTAATTATTGTGTAACGCCCCAAAATTTTAATTGTGCATATCTTTATGTTAACATAAAATACTACAAGCAATTTATAACACACATAATCTTTATATGTGTCTTCATGTTAATAAAAAGAATGTGTGTAGAAATAACTAATAATAGGAAGATAAGTAAAAATTATCATCTTGGTTAAAATACAAGTAAGGTTTAATTAAAAAGAAAGGGAATTAGCCATAAATAATAAAGTTTGAATCTAAAGGGGGCAAATATGATATACATGGAAAGATGAATGATAAAATTATAACAAAACTCAAACACACACACACTGGTGGGTGTGTGTGTCACCAGAGCCAAGAAGAAGAAAGGGGAAAACCCCTTATCATCACAAAAATCAGTAAATTGAAGCTCTAATTGTGATCCTAATTTCATGCATGCCTTGATTCTAGACCATCTAAGCATACTTGAGTACAAGGTAAGTAGAATTTTGTATTTCGATGATCTTGAATGTAATGGGTTTCTATGAATCCATGAACTTTTGTGAAATTAGTATGATTATGGGTTAGGAGAATCACTTAGAACATGTTTGATGCTCGATTTTTACCAAATCGATAGTAAATGTGAAAACCCATTTGAAATTGTAATGTTAAGAGCAATTATGTAGAATTCTATGTAAATTTAGCGTAATGATTATGTAAGATGCTGTTCATGACAAGGAATTATTAGTTAGAAACAATTTAGAATGAAGGTTACATGGAAAATTGATTGAGTTAGATGTTCTTGATGATATTGATTGAGTTGGCTAAGTTATGCATATGATACTTGTACATTATGTTCAATTAATAGTACGCACGCCAAGTGTATGTTAAAATGCTTGAATGAAATGAATCTCATATTAAACAATGCTACATTGTTAGAATTTAGAAACAATTAGTTGTTAACGCATTTATGTCAAGAAAGGAATGTAAACAATGACATGAGATTTAAAGTAAGTTGATTTGGGATTGTAGGAATAAAAGAAGAAGGTTCAAGTCATTCCGGATCGCAAGAAAATAACGACAAAGGTAAGTTCTCATGCTTACAAATCTTAGTAATGTGTAATGATATGAATTGTTACTATCCTAGAGTAGAAACCTCGTATATGGGTCAAGTTAGCGTATGTTGACGTCATGCTAAGAGTATGGGTCGAATGAGTAGAACGGATCATATGTCAAGTTTGGGAAATTTATGTCCGATTGAATGTTTGAAGTATTAGCATGTAGTTTAATTAGAGGTTCGAACTATAAGAATTGATGATCTTTAAATGACTAATCGTTTGTATTGAATGTAGGTAAATCGTCTTGATATTCGGCGCTACATGGGAACGGACACACCAATTCGCACGCTTCCGCAATGATGCTAGTTAATAGGTCTAAACTTTTGTTGGGTGGTTTTTGTTAAGTTGGGTCTTTTGTAAGTATCTTAACTTGGAAGTTTGTCGATATCAAAACTTTGTTGTTTTAAGACTATGTTAGTTGTTTAAGAAAACTTTTGGGATGTAAACTCTTTTGCAAATTATCTCAACTAGTTTATGATGAAGTTAATGCAAACATTACAAGTTGATTATTCGACCAATTTTGGTTCTTTTGTCATTATAGTCATTATGTTTTCAATAAGAATTATTAGACCTTACAAGTTGGTATCAGAGCCGAGGTTTGAGGGATTCAAGTATTAGAGTTAAAATGCTTAAACTCAAACCGAAAGCTCGTATGAAGGTGTGTTCGTTCCGAAGCGCTATGCAAGTAAGTAATTTATAAATTTCGATTTTTTTTAGTTGGAAAAGGGAAAGGGTTATAGTTAACTCACTAGAAAAATCTGGGTTGGAACATTACGGAATGGTACGGGAGGTTTTGGGACTTCACAGAACCTTTTCGGGGCTCGGGAACGAAGTTTTTGGGTAAAAATGAGTAAAAACAGCGATTACAAGTCAGGTCTGGGATTCAGCGCCCAATGCGCCAAAAACAGCGCCTAGTGCGCCAAAAGGAACTTTACAACTCTGGTGCGCTGAAATCAGCGCCTAGTGGCGCCAATTGTTACCAAACTTCCCGTTTTTCACATTTTGACCTTCCAACTTGTGTGTATGCTTCCAATACTCCGTAATGCCTCCCGAAAACCTTCCGTCAAGCCCCAAAACGCCAATGAAATCAAGAATACAAGCTGATTAACATGAATGCCATTAGTAAAAGCATGAACGAGAAGGAAGTTAAGTACATGAATGAATATATGATTGAATTAACACGTCTAGGATGTTTGTAATGAAGAATGATCTACGAGAATGAATTGTTAAAAAACTAATAAAGTATAGAATGATAAAGAGAATGAATGGAATGCTATCTAATATAAGTATGTAATTGTAGATGGCAAACGAAGGAGATGCAAATACCACGGAACGGATAACTCAAGATGAACTAAATAAGCTAATTTCGGATGAAGTGGTCAAGATGCTTGATGCAAACATTCCAAGAATAGCGCAAGAAGTGGAAAGTCAAGTGTTAAGCATGGTGGAAACCATGATGACAAGTAAGATGGATGAGTTGAAGGAAATGATAAATGGAATGCATGGCAAGAAGGAAGCACGACGGTGCACATATAAGGAGTTTATGGCGTGTAAGCCCGCGTCTTATAACGGAGAAACTGATCCCATTGAATGTCAAAGGTGGATCTCCAATATAGAATGGGTGTTTATTCGAAGTCATTGCGAGAAGGAAGACCAAGTCATGTTTGCCATGGGGCAACTATTTCGACAAGCTAAAGATTGGTGGGATGCTTATAGTAAAGAAATCGGCGAGGATAAGCTTCAGACCCTAACATGGCAAGAGTTTAAGGAACCTTTTATCAAGTATCATTGTCCACAATCGGCTGTGGATCAAATTCAAGAAGACTTCCTCCGACTTCGACAAAAGAATGAAACAATCGATGAAATCACAAACATTTTCCTTGACAAGATGAAGTTTTGCAAGGACATTATGAGAACGGAAAGAATGAAGATTAACCGCTATCATGACATGTTAAAAGCGGAGTACCGGGAAAATGTCACCCCTTCCAAGTGCGAGACGTTGAATGAGCTCATTAATTGGGCAAGGGATAGGGAGATCGAGTTGAAGAGACAAGTGGAACGTGGGGAGAAAAGACAAGTCGAAAAGGGGTCAATTCAAGGGTCTCCCAAAAAGCCTAAAACGCATGATCAGGGAAAGAAAGAAGTTTCTAAAGGGGGGTTTCTACGGTGCAAAACGTGCGGGAAACTCCATTCGGGAGAATGTTTAATGGGGAAGAAAGGATGCTACAATTGCGGACAAGAAGGGCATCCGTATTATAATTGCCCAAATCCCAAAAGAGTGTGCTACAACTGTAATGAGTCGGGCCACGTGAAGGTTGATTGCCCAAAGCTCAAACAAGGGACAAAGAAAGAAGGAAAAAAGGAAGAGCCCTCTAAAGCTAAAGGAAGAATGTTCCAAATCTCGGCAGAAGAAGCGAGGGCTCACCCAAACGTTGTGTCAGGTATATTCATGATAAACTCTATACCTACATACGTGTTGTTTGATACCGGTGCTAGTAGATCTTTTGTTTCAAGTGAGTTTATACGTTCCCCTTCATTCATAATAGAAAGAATGCCTATACCGTTAGAGGTAGAAATAGTCGATTGTAAGATTTATCTTTTACACGAAATATGTAGAAATTGTAAGATCACCATAGAGGATGAGGATTTTGAAATTGATCTTATTCCCATGGTTTTGGGAGAATTCAAAGTAGTGGTGGGTATGGATTGGCTATCCCGATATCACGCAGAAATCTTATATGAAAGCAAAACTATTCATGTAGTGTCTCCTAAGGGAAAGTGGGTGAGCATTTATGGGGAAAGGGAAACAAAGGCTAAATTGTGCACCATTGTAGAAGCAGTTAAGTATGTGAGAAACAGAAGTAAGGCATTCTTAGCTTATGTAGTTGATATGAAACAAGAAGTTTTGAAGATTGAATATACTAGAATTGTGAATGAATATCCAGATGTGTTTCCGGATGATTTGTCGGGACTCCCACCCGAGCGAGAAGTTGAATTCCGAATTGAATTGGAACCAAATGCCAAACCGGTAGCCAAAGCTCCTTACCGGTTGGCACCCGCGAAGGTACGAAAATTAATGGTCCAATTATAAGAACTTCTCCCATTAAATCACTGCCAATTACTTTTAGAACTCATCTTAAAACATGGTGTTGATTCAATTTAAAACCCAACTTATAACAACCCTCGAAAAACACCCCTAAACGCTCCTAAATACACCTCGTATGTAATAAATGAAACCGTATAACCTTTATATTAATAAATATCAAATAAAACAAGAATTTCACCTAGCTCGCGGGCCTCGAGGAAGTCCCCAAGGCGAGTCGCGGGCCGCGACAACCTATTGCTTTCCGGACACCCTGATCGCCACATGTCGGACACGCGTCAAGACTACATCTCGTGACTCACCAACCCTAGGCCTAGCTAGGGCGAGTCGCGGGCCGCGAAAGAGGAAGCCAAACTGCTCGCAGGGCGCGAGAGACTCCAGAAAAGACTATAAATTGGACGTTCAACTTCATTTCATTTTCGTTCATTTCCTCTGACTCTCTCTCTCTCTCAACTTCTATAGGCTAAAGTTATAGCCTAATACCCCCTCCCCCAAGTCACGAAGCTCCGCCCCGTTGTTAGTATTTTAACCTCTGAACACTAAGCCGGTACTCTGCATGATTGATCTAGGACTCCGTAACGCATGTAAAGGCTCTGCCTGACTCAGTTCGTTGGAGTTCTGTCTCGTGTTGTATCGCTAAAGTGCTTTGGGTTATCTTACTAACATGTGTGCATTGTAGGTTTTCATAGAAACTCGAGGAAATAGTCAAGAAATATTACCAGGAAGTCGTAGAAATACCTAAGTCTACAATGTGAGTACATTCTCTTTTTGTAAACCCTTTTTGTGAAACCTCAAATGTTTTATATTATACTTAACAGTAATTGAGTATTTGTAATTCTACAATTGCTGTCGGTATGTTGGGGTTTTGTATACATTACTTGTAATCTGTTACTATTGGATGATGAGTTAGCCAATGAGTAACATGACCACAAGCCAGGATTGACAGTACTGAATGAGTATATTGGTAGATATAAACATTGTAATCGTTGATGCTCTCAAATACTGTAAAGTTATAAAACTGTTTTGATTAAACTGGGATGCACTCGCCAGTATTTCTTGCTGATAAAATATTTTTAAAACGCGTTTCAGGTAACTTAATCTGAAGCTAATAGAAGCCAGCTAGAGAGCACTGAAGGCTTAAAAAGTGGCTATAAAAGTTACCTAAATAAAAAGGAGATCATGTTTTCAATAATTAGTGTTTATCCTTACAAATGTATTATCAATGAAACTTGGGTTTTATCTCATTTAATTATTATAAAAGATGGTGTTTTAAAACTCTGATATTTATTTCCTAACTACGGTCCTGATGTCTCATTTCCGCTGCCAAATTAATAAACACCGATACCATCTGACTAGCTCGCGGCTCCCGCTTTCGGGGTGGGGTCGGGGTATGTGACACAACTCGCCACTGAAAATCCCAAATCAGTAACATCAGCACAGATCCGCGAGGGAGAGAGCAAGAAACAGAGGGAGAGCGAGAAACAAAGAAACATCTTTCTTCAGATCTAAAACAGCAACTTCGGATTTAGTCGCTGACGAAAGAAACCATGTAATGTCCGTTGCCCAAAAAGCGTGAAGAAAGGTTAAGAGAGAAAGGGGTGGCGGTGGTTGGTTGGTTCTGGTAGTGGTGGTCGGATTGCCGGAAAAAAAGTGAATGAAGGTTAAGAGAGAAGGGAGAGAGTGGTTGTTGCAGAGATGGTGATTGAGGGTGGTCGGATTACGGTTTTGGTGGCAGTGGTCGATTGTTGGTGTTAGTGGCAGTGGGAGTGGAGGTGGTTTCAGATGGTAGTTTAGAGAGAGAAAGGGGTGGCAGTGGTGGCTATCAATGGTGGTAGGGGTTGGTTAGAGAGAGGGAGGGAGAGAGAGAACTGAAATAGAGAGATTTTCTTACATACATATATTGTATATTTTTAATATGATTTGTTTTATTTTTTGAATTTATTTAAGATAAATAAATGAGTAAAATTACTGATTTACCCTCTTGTGCAAGTCACATGTCATATTTAACTGAAAATTTTAACCAGATCAGGCCTAAAGGACGTAAAGTGTAATGAGTTTTACAAATAAAGGATTGTGACTGTAATTATTGAAGTTAAAGGTGTAACACCCCTAAAATATTAAATTATATATGCATGTATACATGTATAATTACTAATATTAATAATAAAATAGTAAAAAAACTAGGAATAATTAACCTAGTTAAAGTTTACTTATAAAAGATGGGAATTAAGGGATTTTAATTACTTTATATATCCTAAAATCTTGAGGGACTAAAAGTGACAATTCTTGAAAGTCTTTTAATTAAAACAAGATAAGTCAAAACACACATTGAGTGTGTGCAATCCTCTGTATTTGATCAAAACCCCAAGGAAAACAAAGTTCTTGTTTCAAAACCCTAAATTCATCCATTTCAATCCAAAATCAAAGAAGGAAATCGATTCGGAATTGATTCCAAGCTGAATTCGTGATCATTATACTTAGGAGATCACAAGGTATGCTTAATTTTGATCTTTGATGATGTTTTGATTCTTCTTGACCTTTCATAATTGGAATTATGGAAGAATTGAATTATGTTATGGCGAAACTAAGATGAGTACAAGTCTAGGAACAAATCCTAGATGAAAAATTTATGCTTTCATATTATGAATTAGTGATTTGAAGATTCATCATATATGGGTTTTGTGATAACTACTTGAATCATTGTTATAATTGATATTAATTGATTTTTATGATGCAAGTTCAAATGTAGTTTATGGTATTCTTGTCATATGAGTATGAAAATGATGCTTTGATATTGTTAACTAGTTAATCATGAACATGATAATGGTAGTATAACGATTACGCCCTTAAGATGTTCGACAAAATGTCTAAGTGATCTTGAAATATTGATAAATATGAGAGCATCACTTAATTGATTTGCTATAAGTATTGGATGTCGAATATTGAAATATGAATTCTAAGCGATATATTCGAATTGGATTCTATAGGCAATTTGTGTGGGTCGTCAAGTAATCAAGGCGGAACGGATAATCGGTTGAAAGGAAAACTTTAAAGGTACGTGGCTATACGCTTCGTAAAATTTGTTATTTTGTTATGTTCAATCATATTGAATGATAGAAGTACCATTTGGAAGTTCGGGTGATATAAAACGGTGGATTCCGTATGGTCAAACCGGACGAATTAAATTAAGAAATCAACTTAACTTTAGGAAGTAAAAGTGATGGATTTCACTATAATAGTCAAACGGGTCAAATTGACTCGAGTAACCAATGTTTGGTAATATAAAGCGATGGATGTCACTAATGAAACCAAACGGGTTAAAACAACCAAAGTAATGAAACTTTGGTGAAATAAAGCGATGGATTTCGCTAAGAAAGCTAAACGGGTCAATAGGATGTCTTGATGTAAACCGGAAAGGTTACACGAATAAAGACGTCGAAATGATGCCGGATTTTGAATTAATATATATTATAGTCGTTAGCCGAGGAAGGGTAACGCCGAATATAAGTCATAAACTCAGTTGTGGGTATGACCAAAATATGCATGAATTCTAATTATAGGATTCGTGTAAGATCGTTTAACTAATTATAGTTGAACGGGTCAAATAAAAGATACACATATAGCTAACGTCACATAAATTTCAGGTGTAACGTCCTGTAATTATATATATGTTCATACGTGTCAGTCTTATAGAAGTTTGGAAGTCATAAATCAAGTTTATGGTTCATAATTCTTAATGGGTCAAATAATTTGTAAATAATTATAACGCCGATAGCTTAAAGTTAAGAAATTTGCAAATTAAGGTATTGGATTTTTATTCTATGATATAGAGGATCGAATTACGGTCACGTAGGAAGAAAGGTGACCTAATTCGGATCAATATCGAGCAAATTATGTCCATTTTCGTAAAGACTATTATTGCTGGAACAATGAAGGTCTGAAAACAAAACTCTCTGTCGAAAGGGGATCCTTGCGTCACGCGACAGCAAGAAAGGAACTCGTCGCGTCACGCGACGACGCTCACGGCTCGCGAGCGAGTTAACTTTCTCCTGTCGCGCCCCGCGACAACTATAAGTGACTGCAATTTGGCTGCTGTTTATTGTTTGGTCCTTGGGAATTCATATAAATATGTTATAATTCTCATAACTAACAAATTTAAGTGTTTTGATTATAGGTAATTAATGCGAATTTGCGGATGACGATCAAGCTATTTATAGAACCGAACACGTACACATGATGAAGCTTCCGCAACTAGATTATATCTTTTGCTACAAAATACTTTTGTGTTGTTTCTTAAACTCGTGTAAATGTTGTTTGAATGTTTTGCACGACAAGTCAACGTCGTTATATTAAAGTATTAGAATAGTGGCAAAGTTTTGAGATGTATTTCTAACTAAATCCACGGGAGGGGATATTATATAAAATATGAAATATTTAGTAAAGGTCTTACGAAAGGGTATCCATTGTAATCTTATACAAACATAAAGGACAAAAAATGTAATTTACCCTATATTTATTTTAGACGAGTAATATGGTAGTCATCATCTAATTTTATATCTATTCAAACCGATTAAATCTTCAAAAACTAATTTCACACCCGTTTGGAATGTGTCAGATTTGGGTCATATTGCACGTGAAGATGAGTATGATGTTATACTTGTAGCTATTAATGGAATATTAATGTTTCTTGACTTTAGTTTAGGATGGAGGCTATTTTTCTCAAACTCCCTAAATATCACATCGTCTTTTTTCTCACGTCCCCAAATGATACGTGTGTGTTTGTTAATGCGGGATTTACATCATGGGGAAACACTCCCCAATCTTGAAGCTTGAAATCAGTCCCAAAGTGGAGGGGTCAGGGACGAACTGTGCGAGCCAACCCGCTCTTAGACTATGATGTATACTTTAACCCTTGTTAACTTTTTATGAGCGTCACATCACCCGTGGTTTCCTTTTTTACTCGACCTCATCGTGGAAATAGCTTAACCTTGTTAACTCTACCTCACCCACCATTTTTAATTAAATACAAAATAAATAATAATATTAACAATAATAATATTTCATTGATTTCTTAGCTAAAATAAACATTAATAATAAATAATATTAATTTCTTATTTATTTTTGCCTAAATTAATATGTTAACCAATGGAGGTTAACACCTCTTAACGGAAGAAAATGATTTAAAAGACATATTAACTTGTCATAACATTTTTAATACCAATGAAATCACCCAAGGCCTTATAGCGACAGATTTTGTCATTAATGGAGTTATTTTTTACTTTTAAGACATGAATACTGGTTTGGATGCTTTTTTGTACACACATAATTTTAGTTATGTTTATTTTACCCTAGATTTAAACATATTTTTAGTTGGAATAATGGATTTTAATAATCCTAACTATTGCCTATTGGCGGTTCCATCTTTTCATATATTGGCCTTCAATGAATTCTGACTAACAGAACGCTAACGCCGTTAGTCTTCTGTCGCCGGAAAAACGTTTTTGGTCAGAAAACTCCATTTTGACCGAAAAACTTAACATTTTCGTCTCAAACCTCTTTGTAACCTTATTACGCACCTTTAGGAATCTTTTCTAGTAAAAAGCTCTAATTATTAAGGTCGCCGGAAAAACTCATTTTTCGCCGAAAAACTTCTTTTTGGCCCGAAAACTCAACCTTTTAGCCAGCAAACTCAAAGTTTTCATCCCAAACCTGTTTGTAACCATAAATCGGACCTTTAGGAATTTTTCCGGCCAAAAACATTTTTCTGACGACCGGAGACTAACGGCGTTAACGTTCTGTTAGTCATGGTTCATTGAAGGCAGTATGTGAAAAGATGAGACCACCAGTGGGAATTTTGAAGTTGGGACCGTTGCCAGCCAATGGACAATAGTTGAAATTATTAAAATCCATTATTCCTTTTTAGTTTGTAACAACCTTAAAAAAGTGAATTATATATAGAGTAAATTACTGTTTTGGCCCTTGTGGTTTAGCCAATTTAACCGTTTCAGTTCAAAAATGAATCTTTAAGTGTAACAAGTTTGGGGACTAAAATATAAGGAATAATGGAATTTAATAATCCCAATTTTCACCAGTTGGCCGGCAACGGATCCAACTTCAAAAATAGTCACTGACGGTCCCAACTTTTGACATTTTGTAAAACATTGGACCCTTGCTGGGAGAGGAGGAGAGGGTGGTCCCAACTTCAAACATTGGACCACTGGCGGTCACCACTAACATCCCTTGGACGGTGTTAGCAAGGGTCCAATGTTTTACAAAATGTCAAAAGTTGGGACCGCCAGTGGTTATTTTTGAATTGGGTCCGTTGCCGGCCAACTGGTGAAAGTTGGGATTATTAAATTCCATTATTCCAAAATATAATTATTGTTTAAAAGATCAAGAGTTAACTTTCATTTTGCTCTATGTGATTTGGTCATTTTAATGGTTTTGCCCCAATAGTTTAAAAATAACCATTTTCCTCCTTGATTTTTTTAACTTATCGTCATTTTGCTCCCCGCCTCTAAGTCCATTCAAAAAAATTCATTAACTAGAAAGGTATTTTGGTAATTTTATAGATAAAAGCAAAGGCATGTAAGTCTTTTCACCTAAATAAACCTATAACTTGTTTATTTACATGTATATAGGGCTGTAAACGAACCGAACGTTCAGCGAACAGTTCATGAACCGTTCGGTGGGAAGTTCGTTTATGTTCGTTGATGTGCGTTGAAGTGTTATATATATTAGGTGTATATTTTAAGCCCTTTTTAACACTTATTTTAGCCAAGTTTTAAATTTATAAAACACGATATTTTACTAAAACTAAACACACATATGGGCAAGTGCACCCATCGTGAGCGTAGTATAGCGTTGGTAAGATACCGAGGTCGTCCAAGGACACAAGAGCTTTTAGTACCGGTTTATCCTCAATGTCTAATCAAAATAAAAAGTTTAGAAAAAAGTTTTAAACTAAGAAAAATAAAAACTAACTAAAATGCTGAAAATAAAAATAAAAATAAAACAGATAGACAAGATGAATCACTTGGTTCCGACTCGTATCTAGTATAACCTTTGATTATTTCCGAACTTTTGCACATAATTAAGAGATTATCTTAGTTATTGTAGTAGGCCCCTCTTTTGAAGGTGACGTTACCCTCACCCCAGTAGTTTGAGTCAGCAAGGATACAATCCTAAAAGGGTGGATTATTGGAAGATAGTGAATTAAGTTATTAATGCAGTATTGTGGTAGGCCCCGCTTTTGGCGGTGACGTTACCCTCGGCTAAGTAGTCTGAGTCAGCAGGGATACAGTCCTAAATAGCCGGGTTATAGTATTAATAGTAGTTAACTTATGAGGGGATCAAAGAGTTTGGACCCCCGCCATCCAATACCGTGAAGCATTGAAGGAGGTCCTACTAAATTTGACCCAGGTCCATTGCAGGACCTCTAAACGCTGAACAATGGCAAGACCTTTACCAAACCGTTCCCTTAACCCCCGACCAGGTAGCCAACATACCTCCATATAGACCGTGGAGATATGAATGGTGAAAATCCTTTATTTTATATAGACAGTAAAATAATGCCAAGACACCACGGACAAACGATAAGGAAAGATCACCTTCAACATAAGTAACTAGTTATTAAAGTCATTAATACAAAACCAAATAAAAAGTGCAAAAGATTAGAAATAAAAAGTATTATACTAGACACTTTGTCTTCACCAAGTGATGTAAGAGACTTAGGCAAACATGGCCTTGATTGTCAAGAACTCTTACGATCAATCTTGGATCCCGAGACGACTCACACACTCTACGATGGACAATGGATGATGGTGGTGGATGATGGTGTTGTGATGGTGGTGGGTGGTGGATGAAGTGTGAGAGAGGTGGTGTGCCAAGGGATGAGTTGAAATGAATCCAAGCACTCCTATTTATAGGCTGAACAGAGGGCTGGGCACGGCCCCGTGTCCGCTGGGCACGGCCCCGTGCCTGTCTGAGACTCTCTCTCCTCATTAATTGTAATTCGCAATTACAATTAATGCGTCTGCTGTACTTTCGGCACGCCCCCGTGTTCACTGGGCACGGCCCCGTGGTGGGCAATAGAAGCTTCTATAGGTTTGTCTTTTCTGCTGCTTCTTGGGCACGGCCCCGTGCTGGCTGAGCACGGGGCGTGTTCAGTCTTCTGCCTTCTCTATTTTGCTTGGGAAGATGCCGTTGAGGGGTCGGGCAATCCACTTATGTTCCTTTCCTTGTATTTATGTTGGATTTTGTAACACCCCGAAAATTTACGTCCTATAATGTCTTGACACGTGTCATAACCTTTGAACGTGTGAAAGAATGTTCTTGAAGGACTAAAGTTGACAAACAATGAAACTATGTAAATACAAGGGTTCAAAGTGTCAACAATGAATAAATATACTTTACAATAACCCTACATGATGTTTATAACCTTAAACGAATCGATCATGGATCATACGATGAGAATTGTGAAAGAAAGTGAGAGATTACAAACTACAGGGGTTAAATGTGCCAACATGTTTAAGTTATACCTCTGAGTGACCTTTTGACAAACCCGAAGCTTTGTAATGATTAATTATGCTCACTAGAATGTACCACAAAAATCTCATAAAGTTTCGTTATCGTATGAGCAAGTTGTGATAAAATTCGTGCGCAAGGGTTATAATCGTTAACATTGAAATTTAGGGCTTTTCGGGTGATCACAAAGTTACCCGAGGACTTAACAAAGTGGGTATAAGTATTAAAGCCCCATATATAAAATTTCAAAGTCTTAACATGCAAGATTCAGAGTGAAAATGACCTTTCGGGGGACCCAGGGACCAAAATGCAATTAAAGAAACATGTTATTCTGATCCGGATGGGCCAGGCGGCCCGCATCAGAATTAACATAAGCCCAAGCGGGCCGCTTCCGATCTGCAGATGCAGAAAAATAACACAGCAGCCTGTAGGTGCATGTATCCGACTCCAATCTCATTTTTTCGAAACCATGGGCTGCCTAGGATGGTTTTTAGCATGTAGGGGACTTGTGGTTGATATTGAAACATCCCTAGACTTGTGTGTCAATCATCTAAGAAGATCAAAAAGCTCATAAATATCACAAAGTTGCAACATACATGCACATATCATCTTCTGAGCATTTCCAGAGCATACAAGCAGGTCCCAAGCATTTCTCATCATCCATTAGTTGTGTGTAAGTACCCTAAATCTTTCCTAATTCATTCATACTTAGTTTATGGCCTAGAAATCAAACCATCGTAACTACGGTTTGACTTTTCGATGATAAATAAATGGTCCAGAGATTTGTCGAATCAAAGGTTGTTATAAGTTGGTATTTATATGGTTAATAAACCCCTAAAAGGGCACTCACTAATTCGAATCCTAACTAGGTCGTTTATCGAGTCAAACTACTTCCGAAAAAGTCAACAGAATTGTTATGTTTGGTTTAATGCATGATTAGCGATGTAAATGGCGTATAGCCTATTTTATCATTCTTACCAACTGAAAATAAGTATAAAAACTTGTATACGCTTGCTTGATTCGACAACTTTATGTTTAGAACCGATTCGGAGCCGAGATACGCAAAGGTTTGACTTTTGCTTTGACCTCAGTTCTGACCCGATTCTTATAGGTTTAGACATGCCTTAAGGTTCCATTAGGACCTAGTTACATGTGTGTATAAGCCTCTGCGTTTATACCACTCGAATCCCTAATCGTTCGATGTTTCCGTTAATCGCCTAAATATTGACCGTAATGCCCTTATGACCATAAAACGAGATTTTTGGAAATGTGGAAGTGCCATAATTTTAGTTACTGATTATTATGCATGTCCCGAAAATTTCACGTTAATCGGAGGTCTAGATTAGGAGTTATGCTTAATGGCGTATTTATAAACATGTTTATTAATTAAACGGCGCCATTAGCGTAAAGCCTATCTAAACTCAGTTTTGACACCAAACCTTTTACCCACTAATGTAATATAATATTTTGGGATTTTTGAAGATTTTTAATTATTTATAAACTGATCATAAGCTTGGATTAGCGCCTTAATTCGGTTAATACCGAATATACCCTTTTCGGCCATAAAATGAGTTTTACAAATCCTTTTAACGCCAATCCAATTGCTACTGACTTTAAATAATAATTATAGCATTTTGAGCCTGTTAAACTGACCTGGAAACTCAGAATCGTATTTTAAACCGTACGTCGCTTAAAACGACTTTATACGCGTATTTAACGCATAGTTTGGGTTTAAAACTATTTTAACATATAAGACTTATTACCAAATGTTATAACCTGTTAAAATAGGCCATTTTACTGATCAACTCAGACCCGGATCACAGGTGTCTAATTAAACCCTTTTATAATCTTTAAAATGACCAAAATACCCCTACGGGGCTTGTTAAGAGATTAAACTCGTTTGGGGCGTCAAGGGTGATATCCTACTGATATCACGACTTATTTAAGGCATGTTAACTTAGGAAACCTGTTTAGGACTCTTACGGATACCCGTTACGCTTCATACGCGTTCGGTTCGGTTTATGTAACTAGTTTACATAAATTAGCCGAAACGGGTCAAACCTTATCGGTTTTGTCTCAAAATCCAGAATGTGTATCATATACCCATATTAAGCAAGTCTTCAAACTTGTCGGGTCTAAATCACATTCTATCCGGTCTTCGCTTAATCGTGCGTACGAACCGTATCTTTAAAACTAATCGGTCTAAGCGTAAGCTTAACTAAAGACCCGTTAGGATTCTAATAGGTTATTATAAACCTTCGTTCCAGATTAGGAGACCCAGTAAAAGATACTTGCACTTGCTGATTTTGAACTATACTTGCTCAGGTAAATACTTTTAACTTATTTTCCCTATACGGGCTTGGGGTACGGTATATAAAATACCGCTTGGTCCAGCATTGAATCTTTAATCGAATAGAGGTTAAATCATTGATATGCTCTGTTTTGAAATGTTTTGTTGCTTAAAGCCTTTGGGGGGTTAATGACCATGTCCCGGATATCCCTGGCATCATCTTACGAGATGGCCACGACCTTAGCACTCAGGTGTAGGCGTACACCTGTCAGTGTCTCATTATATAAAGTGGTGTGTCTATTGATCTTTAATCCAGTTTAAGGACCGGACTACTGAACGCATAAGAAACATGTAATTCGTTTACAAGTTTATATATTTACATAATTATCCCAAGTTATAAAATATTATTTGTGCCTTGTGCCTTAAATGCTTTTTCTTAAACTCTTTTCAAAATGAGTCGGTTGATTGTATTTACCAGTGTAAACTGACGTATTTTCTTAAAAAGGTTAAGTGCAGGTACTACGCGAAATAGGCTGGCTTGTCTCCTAGCATCCACATTAAGTCTCGCCAGCTTGGATGTCATAAACTGTTGAACAATTGTTTCCTGTTTAAATTTGATCTACCTGTGGATTTATATTCGACTTTTTGTGATACTTAATATTACAATATCGTTGGTTGAATTAAATCTATACTTTGCTTCCGCTGTGCATTTAAAATATTGTGTTGTTTGACTATTATGTTGCCAACCACGTCACGATACTCCCCTACCGGGCCCACCGGTGACACGTGGAAATTCGGGGTGTGACAGGTTGGTATCAGAGCCAACATTGAGTGAATTAAACACTATTTTTTTTTTGTGTTTAATCTCAATGACACATTAGCACATACTTTGACCTTCTGAGTCTAGACTTTACATAGGAATATTCTCAATCCTTAACTGGAATTTCTGCTTCCAAAAATTTTTATATTTTGGATACGTCGCCAAGCGAAGAAGCCGTAATAATAATTCTCCACACCCGGAACCTTAAATTGCTGACCTTCGTACAACGGCTAGGACGAAACATGCAACCAGGGAGAAAGCATTCAGAAATAAGATGAAGAAGAAAATTTTTTTTTTTTTGCTGAAAATCGTTTCCTTAAAAGTCCTTATAACGATATTTATTTTCAGTCGCTTCGAGGACAACATTATTCCTTTGAAGTCCCGTTAGGGCAACCCTATACTTGTTTAAGTTTTAAAGGAACGATTATGTTTAAAATATCATTCCTATATTATAAGATCTACCATTATAATAAAATGGTAAGATGGCAGTTTCTCATTTTAGGTTCAGATCCTTATTAACCCCTCAATTTAAAATTGTTCTGCGTTAAATCATAAATTAAGAATCTTAAGTGTGAAACCTAGCCTACGGGTCAACTATAAGACCGGGCCAAGATGGTAAGACCTGTTTAAAAGATTCAAATTCCTGTTAACATCTTAAAACATGTTAACACTCCCGTCAAACGTGATTCGTTGGAAATCACACACGTTATTAAGGATTCTTCAAAAGATTCCTAACCTAGTATAATGATCTCTGAATCCTGGGTTTACATCTTCAATTAAGATGATCATATTCTGACCATACATTGGTAATATAGTGCCTACAGGCCTTGCTCATTTCTATATGAGCCAAAGGACAGTGGTAGCTAGGACTCCCTGTCCGAGAAAGGTTATGAACTAGGTTCAAACCTAAATGCTTTGATTCTCTGAAATCATAGCTAATAATTTATAAATGCTTTTGCGACTAGGCCTGTTGTGCTGTTATATCTTCATGCTTTGATTCTCTGAAATCATAGCTTATAATTTATAAATGTCCTTGTAAATAGGCCATTTGTGCTATTATTAACTAGTAAATCAGGGTTTATGATAGAAATCCTGAATAAAATAAATATCATTCCTTTCCTGCCTGTATAAATATTAAAAGAGAATCTTAAAAGGTTTGACCTAGCTTGAATGTCATTGAAGACCTAGCTAAGATGGTAAAAACCTGTTTAAAAAGAGATTCAGATCATTGTTAACATTTGAAAATGTGTTAACACTCTCGACAACAGTGATGCGATAAAATCACACTTGTCATCCTTACATTAGGAATTTTTCAAATCCCTTATTTAGCGTAAATGAATAATAGAAAGCATGGCTGGTAAATGTCGAGCATGATGTACGCATCAAAACATCCAATTGGGATGTGTACCTACGGGAAAAGGTGTATACATGAAAAGATAGTTTTTATTTCATAAATTCTTGTCAGGACAATGAACTATGAAATTATTCCGATCCAAAGGAATCGTCGATTATGTTTTAAATTTTCCCTAATGACAAGGCCCCTATGCCATCAAGAGTCATTGGGAATAAGCTCTTGTGCTATATAAAATGTCAGTACGACATTGACAGTCATGATTTAGGTCCCCTGTCTAATAAATACGAAGGGTTTTATCCTGTTAAACGCCAAAGATGGTCTATTTAAAAAAAAAAACCTAGGCAAAACATAATCAAATAAATCAAATACTATCTATTGGCCTATATGGTTTATTTACACCATGGCTAATTAGTCAACAAATTCGACAATTCACCATATAATTAAACCAATTATTACTACTTGGTTTGTAGCCTTCAAAGCTTCACCATGGCTGACTCCTCTGAAGCTCACAATCGTCCAGTTGATCAGAATGATGATGTAAGACTGAACTTAACAAGCACCGAGCTACAGGCTATGTTAAATACAACCATAAATGACGTTGTGGACCGTGTACTGAAGGATCACAAACGAAAGGGCAATAATATCCCAAATCAAGGTTGTAAAAAGGGTAAGACCGGTCCAAACTATAATCAGTCCAAGCCAAAGGAGGCTAAACCCGAATGTAAGAATTGCGGGAAGAAGAGGCATTTCAGTAAATGTATATATGAAAAGATCAGGGGATGTGGTATCTGTAAAGAGATGGATCACAAGACCCTAGAATGTAAGGAATTGAAAAATAACCAACAGGCGGTTGAAAAACCCAGATGCAAAATCTGCAAGAAACAGCACTTCGGGAAGTGCAAGTATGGATCGAACTCGCATACACAGTCGAGAACTCTTGCATGTGGGATATGCAAGTCCAAGGGGCATAAGACCTCGGACTGCCAGAAGATGGAGGACGCAACCTGCTATGGTTGCAATGAAATAGGGCACATCAAAACTAATTGCCCTAATAAAACCAAAAAGTGTGAGAATGATTTGAGTGACAGACAGCAGACTGGTAAAAAGCCCAAATGCAAAACCTGTAGGAAATATCACCTCGGGAAATGCAGATATGAAGTTCAGCCTCTACCCTGTGGAATTTGCAAGTCTAAAGAACACAAGACGATAGAGTGCAAGAAAATAAAAGATGCAACATGCTTCAACTGTCAAGAAAAGGGGCACATTAAGACTAACTGCCCTAAATACGCTAAAAAGCATGAGGAAGTTAAAAAGATCAAAGCTGGAAGCTCTCAAATGGATGCTCAAGAGACTGTTCAGGATAACAATGTCACCACAGGTACTTCCTTTACCAATAACGCTCATGCTAGAGTATAAATTGATTCATATAAGTCTCTCGTAGACAATATATATTGAAAATCATTAAATCTGCCTGTTAAAACTCTAAGCGTTAAGTATGAAGTAAAATTGGCCGATAATACCTATGAGACTGCTCCAGCAATATTAAATGGATGTTTTATATCCATTAGGAATTACCCATCTCCGTTGTCCTTGTTTCGTTAATAGGAGGACTCGATATAGTAATATGAAAGGATTGGTCGTCTAGTGACCAAGCCCATATTGTGGGTGATAAGAAGCAATCAATTATCAAAACTCCTTATGAGACAACCCTCATAATTACATGTTCCATGTCCACAATGTTTAGGCATCATTTTAGGGTCTTAAAGTTGACTTAATAAGCTTTAAACGTGTCAGAAATGGCTTAAAAGTATAACAGGGACCAAGACTGCCATTTCTGAAAGTTGCTTCTGATCAGAAGACTCAGGCGGCCCGCGTAAGCCCTGAGTGATACCTTACGCGGCCCGCGTCAGGCTCCCAGCAAAAAAAAATGGTGGAACCGGCCGTCCCCGGAATCGAACCTGGGTCTAGGCCGCACCCTTTCGCGCGCCTAGCCAACCGAGCTAGGTGCCTAGTTTGTGAAAATTTCCAATCTGATTAATTATAAGCACATGTACAATAACTTCCTTACTTCTTACTATAAGTCAACTACTTATCCTCCTAATGTTGACTAAGTATTAGAATCCAAGATTTTACCACTATGTTTTAGTTACTCTTGGCTTGCTTATGGGGACTAAACGCTGGAAAGGATAAAGTAGAAACCATTAGGTATATCAGCGGTTATGCTGGAAAAGGACATGGTAAAGCATACATCAAAGTTATTTGATGGCAATACTTTTAATTAGTGAGGACACTAATAAAATCCTCAAGAAGGATCTTCTTATACATTGTGAAATGGTCCAAGTTTTAAGGACCTTATTAGAAAAACCTATTATCCCCATCACAAAATAGAAGAAGATGAAATAGGAATTTTCTGACTCTTGCCATAAAAGTTATAGACTGTCGACAATATGTTGCAAATTTTAAATCCATTGGCTGAGTTAGTACTCTATGCAAATTACCCAAAATCTAAGCTTAATGCAAATGATTATCAGCGGTTAGCATCGGCAATAAGAGGGGGCACTAAGGTTTCAAAACTTACTCATTATAAATCCATTATGGATCTACTTCAGCTACTCACGTTATATAGATTAAGAAACGACCAGTCATAGATAAGACTGCCTAAATTGTCATAGACTTTGCAGCTAAGTTGAACGGATTAAAAATGGAGGCGCTTAACCCTCCTGATGAATGATTAGAGACAAGTCACAGTAATAATGACACTAGATAAATCACTTACTGTGATTTATTTGCTAAGAGTTACGTTAGGATTCAGGTGCTGCTAAGTCTCTCATAAGACCATAAGCTTAACAAACTTTTGATTTCATAAGAACTTCAGATATTAAAGATAAGATATGATTTACCAAGGGAATCTTTAATAACCCTCTCTCCCATCCTCGGAGATAATCCTTTCATAAGAATCTGGAGTACTCTTCCTCAAAAAGAGTACGACAATGTATATTATTTTATTTTATTATTTTCTCATTGTTTTCTATCGCCTGCGAATGCCAAACTATGTTTGATAAAAGTGCCATATGAGGAGTGGCGTATCCTAGTGTGTCCCATAGATTGCTTTCATGCCTGATCAGTATGGAGGTTTAATGCATGGAACCTCTGAGATATCCCAATAGTCATATCGTACTAAAGTCGACTAGTAGTATTCAAAGAAGATATTCCGAATGAAATTGTCCAAGTAAATGTTCCCGACTAAAGAACTCGTGGACTTGTAACATAAGTGTGTCACTTAATTGACACAAACAATGATGAATGAACTGGAGCCTGAGATTTGGAAAATCTCTGTAACCTCCTAGTACCTTGATTATCTTCTTCTAAGATTACCCTGTCTACCCCAGAGAGGCAGGTAGAGTTAAGGGTTATATTCCAGTTAGGGCTGCATTATTATGAGATCTCCAAGACAGCTAGTACCATTTTTGACAGAATTGAAAACCCTGGTCAAATAAGTTTTAAGATATAGATTCATCTAGCCTAACTCAATATCCTGAGAGTTCGGTATAGTTAGATATGAAGACGGTTCATTTTGCTTATGCATTATCACCGTCACCCTAATTAGGTAACAATTAAGAATTTGCCATCAACTGCATAGGATCGTCGATCTGTTCGACTAACGGCAAGGATTAGCTATTCCCTAAACATTAGCTAAGCAGTGGTTGGAATAACCATCTCACCTTAAAAATAAAGCTTTTCTATAATAATGGATATGTAAGTATTAAGGCTACTCCTTTGGAGACCTTGTATAGATGGAATGTTAAATGTCTAGTGTTAGATAGAGAATTGGTAAGTCCAATTATCAAGATCTGAAAGTTGCCTGGGGGACAACAAATAAGATTATACAAATCCATAATCGATTGTAGGTTGCCAGTATATGGCAAGAAATCGAGGAGTTATGAAAATAGCAAACTTCCTAAGTTCTTGTTAAGAAAAATGGTTTAACAAAAGATATCACCCAGGAAGGGTGTACCAAATTTGTGAAATTATCAGGCTAGTTAAGCTCTGAATATATGGAAATCATTCGAAGGAAATCGAATGTATCAAGATCGAGTAGTTTGTAAGCTAAAACCTATTTAAGGAGTTTTGCGGAGCTCGAAATACATTGCACACTAGTGACTGAAGGAGGTGTTCCGCCAATAAGTCAAGGAGCACTATCACAAATTGGTATGCGGATTTACAATGTGATAAACATCCTATATCGATTGAGGATCGACATGTTACGAAGCTTCGAAGGAAGCATATACCTTTTGTAAAGGTCAAATGGGATGCCCGAAGAGGTCCCGAATTCACGTGGGAGGTTGAATCCATGATGAAAGAAAAGTACCCTTACTTGTTTCAGTAAATCTCGGGTCGAGATTTCTTTTAAGGGGGTGAGGATGTAACACCCCGAAAATTTACGTCCTATAATGTCTTGACACGTGTCATAACCTTTGAACGTGTGAAAGAATGTTCTTGAAGGACTAAAGTTGACAAACAATGAAACTATGTAAATACAAGGGTTCAAAGTGTCAACAATGAATAAATATACTTTACAATAACCCTACATGATGTTTATAACCTTAAACGAATCGATCATGGATCATACGATGAGAATTGTGAAAGAAAGTGAGAGATTACAAACTACAGGGGTTAAATGTGCCAACATGTTTAAGTTATACCTCTGAGTGACCTTTTGACAAACCTGAAGCTTTGTAATGATTAATTATGCTCACTAGAATGTACCACAAAAATCTCATAAAGTTTCGTTATCGTATGAGCAAGTTGTGATAAAATTCGTGCGCAAGGGTTATAATCGTTAACATTGAAATTTAGGGCTTTTCGGGTGATCACAAAGTTACCCGAGGACTTAACAAAGTGGGTATAAGTATTAAAGCCCCATATATAAAATTTCAAAGTCTTAACATGCAAGATTCAGAGTGAAAATGACCTTTCGGGGGACCCAGGGACCAAAATGCAATTAAAGAAACATGTTATTCTGATCCGGATGGGCCAGGCGGCCCGCATCAGAATTAACATAAGCCCAAGCGGGCCGCTTCCGATCTGCAGATGCAGAAAAATAACACAGCAGCCTGTAGGTGCATGTATCCGACTCCAATCTCATTTTTTCGAAACCATGGGCTGCCTAGGATGGTTTTTAGCATGTAGGGGACTTGTGGTTGATATTGAAACATCCCTAGACTTGTGTGTCAATCATCTAAGAAGATCAAAAAGCTCATAAATATCACAAAGTTGCAACATACATGCACATATCATCTTCTGAGCATTTCCAGAGCATACAAGCAGGTCCCAAGCATTTCTCATCATCCATTAGTTGTGTGTAAGTACCCTAAATCTTTCCTAATTCATTCATACTTAGTTTATGGCCTAGAAATCAAACCATCGTAACTACGGTTTGACTTTTCGATGATAAATAAATGGTCCAGAGATTTGTCGAATCAAAGGTTGTTATAAGTTGGTATTTATATGGTTAATAAACCCCTAAAAGGGCACTCACTAATTCGAATCCTAACTAGGTCGTTTATCGAGTCAAACTACTTCCGAAAAAGTCAACAGAATTGTTATGTTTGGTTTAATGCATGATTAGCGATGTAAATGGCGTATAGCCTATTTTATCATTCTTACCAACTGAAAATAAGTATAAAAACTTGTATACGCTTACTTGATTCGACAACTTTATGTTTAGAACCGATTCGGAGCCGAGATACGCAAAGGTTTGACTTTTGCTTTGACCTCAGTTCTGACCCGATTCTTATAGGTTTAGACATGCCTTAAGGTTCCATTAGGACCTAGTTACATGTGTGTATAAGCCTCTGCGTTTATACCACTCGAATCCCTAATCGTTCGATGTTTCCGTTAATCGCCTAAATATTGACCATAATGCCCTTATGACCATAAAACGAGATTTTTGGAAATGTGGAAGTGCCATAATTTTAGTTACTGATTATTATGCATGTCCCGAAAATTTCACGTTAATCGGAGGTCTAGATTAGGAGTTATGCTTAATGGCGTATTTATAAACATGTTTATTAATTAAACGGCGCCATTAGCGTAAAGCCTATCTAAACTCAGTTTTGACACCAAACCTTTTACCCACTAATGTAATATAATATTTTGGGATTTTTGAAGATTTTTAATTATTTATAAACTGATCATAAGCTTGGATTAGCGCCTTAATTCGGTTAATACCGAATATACCCTTTTCGGCCATAAAATGAGTTTTACAAATCCTTTTAACGCCAATCCAATTGCTACTGACTTTAAATAATAATTATAGCATTTTGAGCCTGTTAAACTGACCTGGAAACTCAGAATCGTATTTTAAACCGTACGTCGCTTAAAACGACTTTATACGCGTATTTAACGCATAGTTTGGGTTTAAAACTATTTTAACATATAAGACTTATTACCAAATGTTATAACCTGTTAAAATAGGCCATTTTACTGATCAACTCAGACCCGGATCACAGGTGTCTAATTAAACCCTTTTATAATCTTTAAAATGACCAAAATACCCCTACGGGGCTTGTTAAGAGATTAAACTCGTTTGGGGCGTCAAGGGTGATATCCTACTGATATCACGACTTATTTAAGGCATGTTAACTTAGGAAACCTGTTTAGGACTCTTACGGATACCCGTTACGCTTCATACGCGTTCGGTTCGGTTTATGTAACTAGTTTACATAAATTAGCCGAAACGGGTCAAACCTTATCGGTTTTGTCTCAAAATCCAGAATGTGTATCATATACCCATATTAAGCAAGTCTTCAAACTTGTCGGGTCTAAATCACATTCTATCCGGTCTTCGCTTAATCGTGCGTACGAACCGTATCTTTAAAACTAATCGGTCTAAGCGTAAGCTTAACTAAAGACCCGTTAGGATTCTAATAGGTTATTATAAACCTTCGTTCCAGATTAGGAGACCCAGTAAAAGATACTTGCACTTGCTGATTTTGAACTATACTTGCTCAGGTAAATACTTTTAACTTATTTTCCCTATACGGGCTTGGGGTACGGTATATAAAATACCGCTTGGTCCAGCATTGAATCTTTAATCGAATAGAGGTTAAATCATTGATATGCTCTGTTTTGAAATGTTTTGTTGCTTAAAGCCTTTGGGGGGTTAATGACCATGTCCCGGATATCCCTGGCATCATCTTACGAGATGGCCACGACCTTAGCACTCAGGTGTAGGCGTACACCTGTCAGTGTCTCATTATATAAAGTGGTGTGTCTATTGATCTTTAATCCAGTTTAAGGACCGGACTACTGAACGCATAAGAAACATGTAATTCGTTTACAAGTTTATATATTTACATAATTATCCCAAGTTATAAAATATTATTTGTGCCTTGTGCCTTAAATGCTTTTTCTTAAACTCTTTTCAAAATGAGTCGGTTGATTGTATTTACCAGTGTAAACTGACGTATTTTCTTAAAAAGGTTAAGTGCAGGTACTACGCGAAATAGGCTGGCTTGTCTCCTAGCATCCACATTAAGTCTCGCCAGCTTGGATGTCATAAACTGTTGAACAATTGTTTCCTGTTTAAATTTGATCTACCTGTGGATTTATATTCGACTTTTTGTGATACTTAATATTACAATATCGTTGGTTGAATTAAATCTATACTTTGCTTCCGCTGTGCATTTAAAATATTGTGTTGTTTGACTATTATGTTGCCAACCACGTCACGATACTCCCCTACCGGGCCCACCGGTGACACGTGGAAATTCGGGGTGTGACAGATTTAGCTGTCTTTTTGCTTCTTTTGTGAATTTGAGCTCATTTAATCCTGAAAATACAAAAGGAAGACAAAAACACTCTTTTTCCAATATTAGTACTTAAAAAGGGTTAGTTTTATGCCTTATTTGATGTAATTTATATGTTGCATTTTACACACATCAAATACCCCCACACTTGAACTTTTGCTTGTCCTCAAGCAAAACTCTTTAATATGTGGCTTACACTCCCAAATGGAATGGGTAGAAGAGAAGGTTTTTGGCTTGTCGTAGAGTGTTGGGAATCCAAGATCTTTTTGGGTTTTATTTTTATTTATTTATAATCCTGTTCGTAATGATTTATTTAGAACGTTTCATAGGAGAAATTACTTATTTGGGCATAACATGCCTTTTTAAAATTCCATTTATATACAAGTTCACATACCTCACGGGAGAAATCACTCACACTCGGCCGAAGGTGTATTTTTAGTGAATCACTCGAGAGCGGCATGGAACTTATTCCTACCATAAGCTTGCCAAGCAATCAATCCTCCTCCTTTTTAACCTTTATACCTTTGTAAATATCAAGAGGACTTTGTGGGTTAAGGGTTAGGCTTGGGTTAAGGGTAGGTGGTTGGGATAGTGGTTAGTAGAAAAAGGGCAAAAAGCGTAACAAGTGTCGGTTTTCGTAAGACTTTCTATTTTTGTAATTTTTTATTTTGATGAAGCTTTTATTCAAACAAAGTTATTTTTGATGAACTTGTTTTTTCTTTTTGCTTCATCATCAACACACTTTTTTTTTTTTGAACGATCATACGAAAAAGAACCGAACTTGTTACTAAAACAAAGGGTTAAAAATAAAAAAAAAGGTTTTGGTGGGTAAAAGGGTTTTTTGGTTTGGGTGATGAAATGAAAAGGTTTAGGCTCAAAGGGGTTAACTAGGGGGATTTTTTGGGTAGGTGGTAAAGAAAAAGAAAAATAATGGTGTAGAAATAAAAATGGTTAGTCCTAATGCCTCCATCATTTACTTACTCGGGTTTAAGTTGATAAGGACCGGGAATGTATCGGCATGGCAAGTTCTAGAGTTGTAAGAACCAAGCGGCTATTCACACAAGAAACGAAAAATGAGCATTTAGTCTAAAGATGTAAATTTGTATGCTCAATAAAGGCTCAAAACTCACTTTTGTGGGAATGGGCTTTTATGTATTCAAGTATATATAATCAAATTTTAACTAAGTTTGTCATGCCTTTTCATAATTTTCTTATGTTGGTTCTTTTTATCACTACGCTATCGGTTGTAAATTTGTAAAAATATAACCTTTTTGAGAACTTGAATTTCCCGAGTTAAACCTAGACAAGTAAGAAAAATGAAATTTTTGAGAAAAATGAAATTTTTGAAAAAAATTTGGGGTGATTAGCGGTTCCAATAGAGTTTTGTGTAAGGCTTGTATTTAGGACTTGCAAAATTCAAGGTTTTAGCATCCCCCCCCCCCCCCCCCACACTTAAATTACACATTGTCCTCAATGTGTCCCAAAAATGAATTTTTAGGTTGATTAGATGTGTAAAATTGTGTCAAAAAGCAAAAATTTTGTGTTACTGGGCGCTGAACACGGCCCCGTGTTGTCCGGGCACGGCCCCGTGTTCAAGTGCCAGTAACAAAATTGAAATAAGAGAAGCAGAAGTCTGGACACGGGGGCGTGTTGGGTGAACACGGCCCGTGTCCAGTTACCTGAACTGGGCGTTTTTCTGCAGGTGGTTCAGCACGGGGCCGTGTTGGTTGGGCACGGCCCGTGTTGAACCTTCTGAAATGGAGAGAATTGTCGGGTTGCCTTGTTCTTGTGCATGAGGTCATTTTTCTCGTTCCCCTTTTCATCCCTTTCCACCATGAGTGTGTTTTATTTATTAAAAACCATCCAAACTTTAAAAACCATCATTTCATTGCAATCATAGAGAGACCTTACATAATCCTAAATTAAGATTAAACTAGATAAAACAAAGAAATAATAAGCCATGGAGTTCTAGCCTCTACTTTATTTTAATTAGCAAAATTTCCAAGAAGTAACTAATCTTGGTTAAACAAGGCCTTTTTGAACTCCTTCTTCCGCGTGTGGTTCTCCTCATATGTCGGCGAGCCATTCTTCCACCTCCCTTGGAAGGAGTAAAGAAGACTTATTGGCATTAGTTTGAGGAGTTTCGATTTCCACCGAGATCTCTTGTTGGTGTTCCACGGGAGGTTCCGCCGGAAAGTCTTCCCACCCGGTAGGGTTGTTGATTCCGAGTGCCAGGTTCCAATCCTGTTGAGGAAGGACTGGTTCCATCGAGGGTGCTACAAGAATATTTAACCTCTGGTGCAAGAGGTTAATTTCTTGGAAGCTGCTTTCAAGTCCCATCGTAAGATCGTTAATACAGTCGATTAGGACCTCCTCTACTGATGTCATTTCGTCGAGAGCCTCCCTTAATGCTATCACATAGTGCACAAGTGTAGCTTCAATGGAGGGTCTCCTTCCTCTTCGGCTGTTTGACGAATGCACAGAAGATGTTTCGCTGTTTTCACTCGACATCCTACGAAAAATAAACTGAAAAAGTTTATTTAATGAAACAGTTACCGGACACGCCCGTGTTCATCTTTCTGCAGAATTTTGGAGTAAGGAAACTTGGATTTTTAAGTTATTTTCTGAACTTGTGGGGTCCTTTTAGTTGCTAATAACTTAAAACAATGTTACATAACATGTTTTTACCAAGATTCCTTGAACAAAACTCATTAATCCTTACCACAAAGTTGGAATAATTCAAACTTTTAATGGTAGTTCTTGGAGAAAGATGGAGAAGAAGGAAATGGCTAAAAGAGGAAAGGACAAGATGGGTTGTTGGAACCTTCTTTTCGACTTACCTAGGATAGTTTGAGAGAAGATTCATGCAAATCTCTGTCCCAAGTTGGTCCAAATGTGCAGAATTATGGGCTGCATTTATAGAAAACGACAGCATCCTGGACACGGCCCCGTGTCCAGTGGACATGGCCCCGTGTGCAGGTGGAGTTCTGACACAGTTTGTCCGTATTCTGACGTACTGATCAGAATGGAATCTTTTGATGGACACGGGGGCGTGTTGGCTGGACACGGCCCCGTGTCGGGGAACTGTTTTATGAAGTTGTCTAGTTGTCTAAGGAACTCGTTAGTATCGGGTGGCTCCTGATTGGTTGGAACAACCCCAAAGTGCCTAAGATACCTTAATTGTCCTAGACTAAGGCGAGAACGCAAGAGGTTGTCGGTGAGGGTAATTCCTATTTTCATTCTAGGTGGACAAGTCCAACCCTTTTCCGGGCTCTCGTTAAAGAATGTATATGCCGAATCGCTCAGGTCTATGTATGCACCGAACGAGGTCGATGGAGAGTCCTTCACGGCACAATCGACACAGGGACGACTATCGTCCAAGTCTTTGCTAGGTACGAAGGTATTTTCGGGAGCAACGAGGTTGTCGGAATGCGGTTCCAGCATTTCGTCATGGTCATCGTCTTGGGGTGGATCAATAAAATCCTTCCTAAGCTCTTTTAACCAATTCAGAATTAGCTTTTCTAGTTGAAATAACTCATCAAGGAGCATTTCCCTTAGAATATCTGGCTGGGCGCATTCGAGGGAGAAATAGTGCTTATTTTTACTTTCGCCCCTCTTAAGGTTGTAAGAAGTCGGTGGGTCCATGTAGTGGGGCCTATAATTTAGAAAGTAGCATTTTACTTCTTCATGTTTGCCACCACATAATTGACACCACGTACCATAAGAGTGCCGAAAGTAAAAACAATTACTATCACTCATGTTTATGTCAGAAATTACCAACCGCCGGGATCTAACGGTTCTGTTTTCAGTAAGTAAATCTTGGGCACGGGGGCGTGTTGGGTGAGCACGGCCCCGTGTTCAGCTTACTGTCTGACGTAAAACAGGATTGCCAGTTCCAATGATTTAGCACGGGGGCGTGTTCAGCGGGCACGTGCAGAAGCTGAAAAACTAAGAAAAATCCTAAAAAATTAAAAAGAAAAATAAAAGATGATTAGGCCGTTGATTCCTAACTTTCTTAAAATCCTTGTGTCCCCGGCAACGACACCAAAAACTTGATGTGCGTTGAAGTGTTATATATATTAGGTGTATATTTTAAGCCCCTTTTAACACTTATTTTAGCCAAGTTTTAAATTTATAAAACACGATATTTTACTAACAGTAAACACACATATGGGCAAGTGCACCCATCGTGAGCGTAGTATAGCGTTGGTAAGATACCGAGGTCGTCCAAGGACACAAGAGCTTTTAGTACCGGTTTATTCTCAACGTCTAATCAAAATAAAAAGTTTAGAAAAAAGTTTTAAACTAAGAAAAATAAAAACTAACTAAAATGCTGAAAATAAAAATAAAAATAAAACAGATAGACAAGATGAATCACTTGGTTCCGACTCGTATCTAGTATAACCTTTGATTATTTCCGAACTTTTGCACATAATTAAGAGATTATCTTAGTTATTGTAGTAGGCCCCTCTTTTGAAGGTGACGTTACCCTCACCCCAGTAGTTTGAGTCAGCAAGGATACAATCCTAAAAGGGTGGATTATTGGAAGATAGTGAATTAAGTTATTAATGCAGTATTGTGGTAGGCCCCGCTTTTGGCAGTGACGTTACCCTCGGCTAAGTAGTCTGAGTCAGCAGGGATACAGTCCTAAATAGCCGGGTTATAGTATTAATAGTAGTTAACTTATGAGGGGATCAAAGAGTTTGGACCCCCGCCATCCAATACCGTGAAGCATTGAAGGAGGTCCTACTAAATTTGACCCAGGTCCATTGCATGACCTCTAAACGCTGAACAATGGCAAGACCTTTACCAAACCGTTCCCTTAACCCCCGACCAGGTAGCCAACATACCTCCATATAGACCGTGGAGATATGAATGGTGAAAATCCTTTATTTTATATAGACAGTAAAATAATGCCAAGACACCACAGACAAACGATAAGGAAAGATCACCTTCAACATAAGTAACTAGTTATTAAAGTCATTAATACAAAACCAAATAAAAAGTGCAAAAGATTAGAAATAAAAAGTATTATACTAGACACTTTGTCTTCACCAAGTGATGTAAGAGAATTAGGCAAACATGGCCTTGATTGTCAAGAACTCTTACGATCAATCTTGGATCCCGAGACGACTCACACACTCTACGATGGACAATGGATGATGGTGGTGGATGATGGTGTTGTGATGGTGGTGGGTGGTGGATGAAGTGTGAGAGAGGTGGTGTGCCAAGGGATGAGTTGAAATGAATCCAAGCACTCCTATTTATAGGCTGAACAGAGGGCTGGGCACGGCCCCGTGCCTGTCTGACACTCTCTCTCCTCATTAATTGTAATTCGCAATTACAATTAATGCGCCTGCTGTACTTTCGGCACGCCCCCGTTGTAACGCCTCGTATTTTCATATTTGTATTTTAACTTTTCGAGGCGTTAATCATAATGGTAATACATTTTTTTATCACATTGTTAATAGGTAAACACAAGATTTTTATAAGAAACCGAAAAACTATACAAAGAAAAAATTATTAGAAAAATTATTTTTCTAATAAATTTTTATACAAAAGAATTTTTATTAATTTTTTGAAATTGTTTTAACATAGGTTCCTTTTATAAAAAGTGCTTGTTTTAATCCATAGTATTAAACAAAAAAAAAACTGTTAGCGTGAATAGTACCCTGCAGGGTACTATTCACATCAGCAACTATATTTGAACGAAAATATGAGCATTTTTCTCATTTCTTGCCTAATTTTGCAGCCATTTGACCAATTTAGATCACCACCTACCCCCTTCCATCTATAAATACACCTTCCCTAAGGCCTTAGACTCTTGCACAGCTCTCAAATCTCTCCTAAATCCCTCTCAAATCTCTTGCAAAGTTGAAATTCGGGCAGATTCACCCTTGTTTACAAAAGTGAGCATAACTTGCTCAAAACTCAACCAAATCACTTGATTCTTTTTCCTACTTGTTTGTATAATCATGGGCTTTGATTCCTTGACTTCTCTTGGGAGAAATCAGACCTGGAATTGCCCCGAAAATGTCCATAAACTTTCTGTTTTGCATGAAACTTTCTTAAACTCTTGCATACTTCAAACAAACTTATGTTCTTATGCTTCTAGTCTATTGTATGATTAGTAAAGCCAAACCAAGGTTGTTTTACACTTAATAAGAGTGTCTAAACATTCTAAACTTTCTGTTTTAATAGAGTTGTTAACTCACAAGTGGTGCCAAGTCTTGAACTTGAAGATGGTGTGACTACTTAGTTAGCCTAGGCTAACTTACATACAAGTCCACACATCACTTGATGTTTTGTTTAGTATAATTGTACCTTATTTCTTAAACATACTTATGAGGTTCCTAAGTGGAAGGTTCACCTCCCGCCTCTTACATAACCTATATATGTTAACATAATAATCGAGGTAACCAAGTGGAAGGTTTAACCTCCCGCCTCCTACATAACTCATATGGCACCAAGAGGTAAACAAGTGGAAGGTTTGACCTCCCGCTTCCTACGTGGCTAACTATATTATTAATATGTATATATTATTATTATGTATATAGTATAATTATGTATATATTATAAACCGAACCCTTGATAGTGATTATATAAATCTACTACCAAGTTAATAAGTTTCTCACTAAGTGTGTAGTTCCTTGTCACGATTCTAATAGGTTTTGAACCTATGAAATCACATATAATCCTTAAGGATTACCATAGTGTCAAGACAAGTGCTAATACCATAGTGAATATTTTCCTAATACATACTTTGTCATTCTGTGAATCTAAGTCCGAATCTCGACTCTAAACATACTTGAACTTTAGCCTCTACACATTCAACCGTCTAAACTCGTCTACTTCCTCACATTGGATAATCGGAAAGTATATGCAATATTGTGAGTATACTCGAATCCCTTTTTGCTTTAAACACTTTTGGGATGCAACATGTATTCTATATTCAAACACGTGACACTTGAAACTTATTTGAAACATACTCTATCCATTTAAACATGAAACATGAAACTTGTGAACGATTTGGTGCTATGTGAACGTTTAATCCCTGTGAGTAGTTCCGCCTAACAATTAGTAGTACTATGCATATGCTATAGGAGTAATGCACCACCCCCATTTTGTGCTCGAGGGGTATTGTTAGGTATCATTTTAGCCTCCCGTTAAACTTTGGGATTGGTACTCGACATTCATGGACTATCACTTGGACTGCGTAAACTAGCATGGCTGAAACTATTTTTATAATGTTTATGTTGGATATGAGTCTTTTTATTCTATGTTATATTATGTATCAAACTTGTATACTCGCCAACTTTTTGTTGATTTTATTTTAATACATGTTGCAGGTTGATAGTCAAGGTTATGAAGAAATCAAGTTAGGATGGGTTAGATACACACCTTTAATCTATTTATTTATTTGATGTTATGCTGAAAATTGAACAATGTTGTTATTTCTATTTTAAATGTTGTATGACAATTTAGCACTTGCAATGAAATTTGAATTTAAATAAATATTGTCACATAGTGTTATGAAGTCTCGAGCAATCTATACATACTTCGTCTCATCCCGATGTTTCCGCCATCGGTTGGGGTGTGACAGATTGGTATCAGAGCCATAACTATAGGGAATTAGGTAGAATTGCCATGCTTTCGACGTAGTCTATAGTTAAGCACCAAGTTCGACCATACTTGCTTCACATGCTACTCTTATGGAACATCCTTATGTGCTAATTTTGAAACGTCTCTTATGTGTTAATACCTGACATGCTATTCTTATGTATCAATACTTGTTTTATCATGTGTTAAATGCTTGTTTTAGTATTCTATACCTTATATGCTATTCATGAAATGCCTTTACGTGTTATTTTCTCAAGATGTTTTATGTTCTTATACTTGTTATTATTATTTTGAACATATGTCATTTACTCATTATCCGTACAATTAATTAAATTAAACAATATATAAGTTATACCATACATACCTCAAGTGTAAAAAAAAATGGTGAAATCGGCCGTCCCCGGAATTGAACTCGGGTCTAGGCCACACCCTTTCGTGCGCCTAGCCAACCGAGCTAGGTGCCTAGTTTGTGAAATTTCCATTTTGATTACATATAAGCACATGTACAATAACTTCGTGACTTCTTACTATAAGTCATCTACTTATCATCCTTATGTTGTTAATAATTGTTTTATTATTCCATTAATTATGTGCTATTCTTGACATGTTTATACCTGTTTGTTTAATCTTCAACATACACTTTTCTTCATACATTTTACTCGATTATTCTAAATTCGACAACACTCATATTATACAAACGAGACGAGTTTACCAAAATAGGCGTGAAACCCACAATTTGGTAAACGACTCTCATTCTACCTATTCTTTTTTTTTACATGAAATTACACCATTAAGTTAGGAGTGAAATCCACATCTTAATGATAATTTCAATCCCAAATTCTAGTGGACCCTCGTCAAAGTGTCAAAATTTACTTTTGACCCGACGAGTACCAACCACACTTAGGATGCTAAATCGCCAAGTTAGGGGTGAAACCCGCACCTTGTCGACTAGTTCCACTCTTTGATTTTCATTAATCCCGCCAAGTCTCGAAATTTCAATTGATTTGGGGACATGTAGTAACTGGAAGGGTAAATACCGTTAACCGACTTGTCGGCAAGAGTATTTCACCTATTAGGCCAAAGCATGCTCCTCAAACTCGAAAGACTTTTCGACCACTTTGGTTAGTCAAAGTTCCGTGTTGGAACCATCCTAAATTTTAATCAAGCATGTGCTCTACTACTTATTTTATACGACGCAATCTTTCAAATTTGAATCTACTTTCGATATTTTTTTTTTCCTTCACACACACACATCATATTAAACCTTTCCATACATTTATACATATACATGATTTCATGTAGTTTAAATTCGTATTCCTTGTAACGACGAGTGAGGACCTACCATTGAGATAGGAGTGATTTCCTTACCTTGACGATTAACTCTACTCCCCTTTCTTAAAAACGACCTCACCAACGAGTTAGGGGTGATTCCCTTACCTAGGTGATCGTTACCAAAACGTTCTTCCAAATATCTTATTATACAAACTCGATTATGTTTTATACCTAAATTATTTATCATTATTCAAAATACATACGTGTACATATACAAAGTACATTGTTTCACCAAGCATACTTCCTATCCTGCAACCTATGATCACTCAACTCATATGCACGAAATTCTTAATCATGTCTTAAAACGTTTTAATACTCAAATTTCAAAACCTTACGAGATGCTACCTATCAATTTAATCGGTCAAATGATTCTCTTGCCCATAAACTTCATATTCTACTTAATCACTAAAACACACACTCACGTTATATCCCCATACTAAAGACTTTCATTCTCATATACTTATAAGATCTTATAGATATTATACGATCATTTTACCAAAGACGCTTTTCAACATCAACAAATCATTTGTTAAAATATTTTTGTTTAATCACTGCGTCCTTTTTCAAACTTATCGTCGCCGATTTTCTTTTCGGCTCCTGATTTCTCGGTAATTGATTGGAGTCCGCGTTTCCATCTTATCGATCAATGTGAGCCTAGACTTTTGGTAGCACCTTTGCGGCTCATCATACAGCATTTCCAGGTTTTACGGGAATTGCACGATCTATAAAAACCAAACCGTTCTACCTTCTCACATCACCGCAACACCTTCTTAAACTACATATCACCCACACACCCGCCGGAGAAACTCACCACTTAAACCCAATATTCAAATGGCATACTTCCCAGTAGCACATGCTGAATCCTCAAGTGCAGCAGGAACTCACCCATTCCTCCGGTTTACTGACCTACCCACTAGTGAGAAGTATCAGAAACTCAAGAATCTTGAAGTTTTTACCATTAGCGGCATTGATTGGCATCAAATAGGAATGGTTGACCCCACTGGTTCACTGGCAAGACTACTACCACACAATACACCATGGCGCCGTTTCTTCGACATCTTAGAGCCATCATATGATGAACTGGTATACGAATTCTTGTCCACTTTCTATTACCAACCTAATAAAAACCTTACCGAAGTATCCATTCATTTTCGGCTTTGTGGACAACCTCATAACATGTCATTATCAGAATTAGCAGTTCGTCTGGGTATTTATACCAATGAGGAAGTTAATCAGCCCATTTTTACGAGGGCATTAACCTCCTTCTCCTATATGGGAATGAGAAAATATTGGCAACACCATACATCAAAAACATGGTGCAGCTACAATCATTCTATGAACTTCAAGGATCCTCGTTATCGGTATATGCACCACGTTTTAGCCAACACTATCACGGGGCGCCAGATTTATCAACAAAGGGTTCGTTCAACCAAAGTCTTCTATCTGTACAGTATTTTTGAGCAAGTTCCTTGCAATATTGCCCGCGAACTTGCTGCTTATTTTTCTAGTCAACAAACCGGTTCCCTGAGAAGTCTCATGGGAGGATCTTATGTCACAAGAATAGCAAAATCCTTAGGTTCCTTAAGTGACCAGGTTATCCAAGGATTATCTTCGTCAAAGGCACCTGGGATTGTGAATTGTAACAATATTAAGCTAACCCCTACTCTTGGCCATGCACCGACTCAACTATCTCAGTCGGAGAGAGCTCCATTTATCTTAAACAGTACCCCCACACAAAATCGACAACAATCATGGTTGCAATTTCCCCCACCATCTTTTTACCGTCATGACATGCTATCACAACTGTCATACACACAGGAACCCATTACTACTAACATATTCCAACCATTAGCATCAAACGTTTCACAAGGCCTCTCACCCTTAGTCTTCGAGGAGGCTCCAATGACGCAAGATGAATTGTTTGATGAAAGCATGATGCTCCAAGAACAATTAGAACCGATCTACTTTTGCCACAATCTTTCCTAGCACTAATGAATGAAGTAGAACAACTACCACCAACTGATGTAGCAGGCCCAAGTATGGTGCCTCAAATGGATCTACATCCAGATCAAATGGTAGTTGAAATGGCTAGGTTAAACAATCAGAACCAAGAATTACTACGGCAAGTACAAGAACTAACGGAAAGAAATCAACAGTTAGAAAGCCTGTTAGCTGCTCGTATGCAATTGGATCCACTACCCCCACTACCTGATAATTTTGAGCCTGAAATTGATCCATTACATGACGTGTTTCAAATATAATTTGTTCACATCATAAATTTTCATGATTGTTTTACATGCTTAAATTTGCCACGTTTCAATTAATACTATACACGCAATCATTAGTAGTCGTACTCACACTCATGCTCGTACTCATAACAATACATTTTAGACTTATGCTCGTATTTATATTCATACGTTTCATGCTTATACATATATTCATACTACTCGTACGTTTTATGTCTATGCTCATACTTACGAGATTAATCATATTTATGCTCATACTTTCATTCATACTCGTGATTCATACCTTTGTACCCATACGCGAGCTGATCCGAGTGATTCGTTTACGTGGGTCCTATACATAGTTAAGCATGGACTTGCTTACATACTTTATATTTATACACATAGACATTCTTAAAAATTTTATTATGTATACCCTAATTCATACATAACTAGTACAAGCTGTGCAGATCATGCGACGATCAATATAATCACGGGTGCACACGGGATTATAGTGATTGGCTCATGAGAACCATAGAGTGTACTACTAAGTATGATAAAACACAGAACGTAACATGACACCGAATACAACTTTAGACAACTCACAACGCATTATATCCGATTATTCACGACGAGACTTCATTCTAAATACACTGCGTTCATCTATCCAACACTTATGCTATTCTTATACTCATGATCGTTATTACATCAATCGTTTACCCTTATACCTCAATTATACTCTGTTGTCTCAAACTCCAATGCCTCAATTTTAAACAATCGTCTTCTGTTTGCTAAAACCCTTTCAAGTCTTCCTTCTGAATAAATTTCGGGACGGAATTTTCTAAAGTAGGGGAGACTGTAACGCCTCGTATTTTCATATTTGTATTTTAACTTTTCGAGGCGTTAATCATAATGGTAATACATTTTTTTATCACATTGTTAATAGGTAAACACAAGATTTTTATAAGAAACCGAAAAACTATACAAAGAAAAAATTATTAGAAAAATTATTTTTCTAATAAATTTTTATACAAAAGAATTTTTATTAATTTTTAGAAATTGTTTTAACATAGGTTCCTTTTATAAAAAAGTGCTTGTTTTAATCCATAGTATTAAAAAAAAAAAAAAAAAAAAACTGTTAGCGTGAATAGTACCCTGCAGGGTACTATTCACATCAGCAACTATATTTGAACGAAAATATGAGCATTTTTCTCATTTCTTGCCTAATTTTGCAGCCATTTGACCAATTTAGATCACCACCTACCCCCTTCCATCTATAAATACACCTTCCCTAAGGCCTTAGACTCTTGCACAGCTCTCAAATCTCTCCTAAATCCCTCTCAAATCTCTTGCAAAGTTGAAATTCGGGCAGATTCACCCTTGTTTACAAAAGTGAGCATAACTTGCTCAAAACTCAACCAAATCACTTGATTCTTTTTCCTACTTGTTTGTATAATCATGGGCTTTGATTCCTTGACTTCTCTTGGGAGAAATCAGACCTGGAATTGCCCCGAAAATGTCCATAAACTTTCTGTTTTGCATGAAACTTTCTTAAACTCTTGCATACTTCAAACAAACTTATGTTCTTATGCTTCTAGTCTATTGTATGATTAGTAAAGCCAAACCAAGGTTGTTTTACACTTAATAAGAGTGTCTAAACATTCTAAACTTTCTGTTTTAATAGAGTTGTTAACTCACAAGTGGTGCCAAGTCTTGAACTTGAAGATGGTGTGACTACTTAGTTAGCCTAGGCTAACTTACATACAAGTCCACACATCACTTGATATTTTGTTTAGTATAATTGTACCTTATTTCTTAAACATACTTATGAGGTTCCTAAGTGGAAGGTTCACCTCCCGCCTCTTACATAACCTATATATATTAACATAATAATCGAGGTAACCAAGTGGAAGGTTTAACCTCCCGCCTCCTACATAACTCATATGGCACCAAGAGGTAAACAAGTGGAATGTTTGACCTCCCGCCTCCTACGTGGCTAACTATATTATTAATATGTATATATTATTATGTATATAGTATAATTATGTATATATTATAAACCGAACCCTTGATAGTGATTATATAAATCTACTACCAAGTTAATAAGTTTCTCACTAAGTGTGTAGTTCCTTGTCACGATTCTAATAGGTTTTGAACCTATGAAATCACATATAATCCTTAAGGATTACCATAGTGTCAAGACAAGTGCTAATACCATAGTGAATATTTTCCTAATACATACTTTGTCATTCTGTGAATCTAAGTCCGAATCTCGACTCTAAACATACTTGAACTTTAGCCTCTACACATTCAACCGTCTAAACTCGTCTACTTCCTCACATTGGATAATCGGAAAGTATATGCAATATTGTGAGTATACTCGAATCCCTTTTTGCTTTAAACACTTTTGGGATGCAACATGTATTCTATATTCAAACACGTGACACTTGAAACTTATTTGAAACATACTCTATCCATTTAAACATGAAACATGAAACTTGTGAACGATTTGGTGCTATGTGAACGTTTAATCCCTGTGAGTAGTTCCGCCTAACAATTAGTAGTACTATGCATATGCTATAGGAGTAATGCACCACCCCCATTTTGTGCTCGAGGGGTATTGTTAGGTATCATTTTAGCCTCCCGTTAAACTTTGGGATTGGTACTCGACATTCATGGACTATCACTTGGACTGCGTAAACTAGCATGGCTGAAACTATTTTTATAATGTTTATGTTGGATATGAGTCTTTTTATTCTATGTTATATTATGTATCAAACTTGTATACTCGCCAACTTTTTGTTAATTTTATTTTAATACATGTTGCAGGTTGATAGTCAAGGTTATGAAGAAATCAAGTTAGGATGGGCTAGATACACACCTTTAATCTATTTATTTATTTGATGTTATGCTGAAAATTGAACAATGTTGTTATTTCTATTTTAAATGTTGTATGACAATTTAGCACTTGCAATGAAATTTGAATTTAAATAAATATTGTCACATAGTGTTATGAAGTCTCGAGCAATCTATACATACTTCGTCTCATCCCGATGTTTCCGCCATCGGTTGGGGTGTGACACCCGTGTTCACTGGGCACGGCCCCGTGGTGGGCAATAGAAGCTTCTATAGGTTTGTCTTTTCTGCTGCTTCTTGGGCACGGCCCCGTGCTGGCTGAGCACGGGGCGTGTTCAGTCTTCTGCCTTTTCTATTTTGCTTGGGAAGATGCCGTTGAGGGGTCGGGCAATCCACTTATGTTCCTTTCCTTGTATTTATGTTGGATTTAGCTGTCTTTTTGCTTCTTTTGTGAATTTGAGCTCATTTAATCCTGAAAATACAAAAGGAAGACAAAAACACTCTTTTTCCAATATTAGTACTTAAAAAGGGTTAGTTTTATGCCTTATTTGATGTAATTTATATGTTTCATTTTACACACATCATTCGTTCGTTTAGTGAACGAACACGAACAAGAAATTTTGTTCGTTAAGTTAAATGAACGAAAATGAACAGAGGTTGCGTTCGTTTGTTTATGTTCGTGAGCGTTCACTAATGAGTTCGTTTATGTTTGCTCGTATATTTATTTGTGTTAGTTCGTTTAAAGGTATTTATGTGTTGTATTTTGTTTTATTATTTCTAGTTTTTAAAATTTTGAAACCCTAGTTATCTTATATACCTTTCACAACATCCTTCATTTCACTATTTCAATTTTAGTTTGTGTTAAAGCTTGACAAACTCTTAATTTTGTGTTTATCATGTTTTTTATAATCACGCCAACTGTGTTCGGATAATTATGTTAAGTGTTTATTTATTTTTGTGGATTCTTCGTAACGTTTGTGATGAAAATGCAGATTTTATTCTAAAATGAATATCATGTTCATAAACGTCGTTTGTGTTCATTTATGTTCATGAACATTTGTTAGAGTTCATTAGCATATGGTAACTGTTCGTGAACAGTTCATGAACACGTTCGTTTCCTTAATGAACGAACACGAACAAGAAATCTCGTTCGGTAAGCGTTCGTGAACAATTCATGAACAAGCTTGTTCCTTAACGAAAGGACACGAACAAGGCCATGTTCGTGTTCGTTTGGTTCGTTTACAGCCCTACATGTATGTTAGTAATTCTTTTCTGATCCCCTATCTTTCCAATCACTCTTTCTACCGGCCACCACCATCCACCAGCACCTGCAATTACCACCTGTCGACCATGACAACCGCGACTTTTAACTAAACGTTTTAATTGAGTTAGAGTCAGGGAGTAATCTACCAAAATACCCCTACTTTTAATTGAACGTTTTAACTGAGTTAGAGCCAGTAAGCAAACTGACGATAAACTCAAAAAATCAGGGAGAAAAATGACTATTTTTAAACTATTTGAGCAAAACCGTTAAAATGACAAAATCACATGGAGCAAAACATAAGTTAACTCAAAGATCGATTTACTCTCATTTTAAGGGTGTATTTATAAATTAGTAGTGAAAAAATTCTTTTTTTTTTGGTATCTTAAAAGTGTCCGTATAGTGGCACTTTTGCATTATTGGGGGTTATTGCAAAAGTGCCTTAGTGGGAATAATGCCCAATAACACCCCTTCCAATCATTAAACAATTATGTTTTTATAGAGAAAAGGATTAAAAAAAAGAAAAAGAAACTTATACAATTGGACCACTCCCATTGGCCATATGCAATTCTCAGTTTGAGCTATTCAGCGTTATTATAAAAACGCCAGAATCAATTTTTTGAATTTTTTTTTTTTTAAAAACGCCCGGGCGTAATGGGTGGGGGGCGTTTTTTGGCTTTTTTTTTAAATTTAAAAAAAAAAAACGTCCCACTGCACGTGTATGTTGTTAGACTAAAAACAAAACAAGAAACCTGGTTACACTTTCACACTCCTACTACTCCCCCAAATCTTCTCTCAAATCAAACTCACTCTAGTTCCAGATTCAATCTCACTACACGCAACTTCAAACTTCAAATCATCATCAACCTCCATCATTCACAACCACCAATCCATCACTATCCATATACATAACTAAACTTTCACAAACCCTAAATCAATGAACACACTTCAATAACCTAATTCAGTAACCCTAGCTATGGCGAAACCGTCCACAGGATTTTCAACATTCTTGTTCCACAAGAAACGCTGGCTGCTGTTACTCTTAGCTATGCTGTCGGTTTCTACGGCCGTTGCGTTTATAATTAGGGCTGCCTATGATTCTTCGTGTGATCGCCAGCATTTTGATGTAGGTAATCGGATCCAGAAGCCGGAGAAGGTGAAGGAGACGACGTCGTCTCAGATCGGAGTGGTTACGAGTCCCAGTCCACTCAGTTTCATGAAGTCTAAACTCGTTCTTCTTGTTTCACATGAACTCTCTCTTTCTGGTAAAATTTATTTCATTATTAGTTCACATTGTTAGATCTAAATTAGTTGTTTTGCTTGCCTATATACAATATTAGAATCTATTGTTGAAATTTTACTATTTTAGAACAATCACATTAACCACATATGGGGACTTTAGTAACAAGCTGCAACTACAGTTACTTTATGTAGGTTATGACACTGTAATTGCTCTCTAATACTGTTAAGAACAATTTACTGTCAATGTTTACATATTTTCCTGCTTATGAAAGTAAGGGGAAAATATTCTTAGTGATCTATTTGCTTCTGAATTAAAGGAAATGTTATGGATATAACTATACAAGTCAGTAGTCGGTACCACAAATAATCGCTTCGTTTTGATTCTTTAGGTGGTCCGTTGCTTTTGATGGAACTAGCGTTTTTACTACGTGGTGTGGGTGCTGAAGTTTGTTGGATAACGAATCAAAAACCCTCTGGGACAGATGAAGTTGTATACAATTTGGAGAACAAGATGTTGGACCGTGGAGTGCAGGTATATTTTTCAATTCACATGGTTATAAAGTTGTAATATTTGGGATGCCGTTGATGGTATTTACTTAAGTGCCACTGTAAGTTTTCTGCTTGCCTTCTGATATTCTTAACTGTATTTTAGGTTCTCTGCTAAAGGTCAAGAGGCTATAAACACAGCTCTAAAAGCTGATTTGGTAATTTTAAACACTGCTGTTGCCGGAAAATGGCTTGATGCTGTTTTAGCCAAAAATGTTCCACGAGTACTGCCGAAGGTTTTGTGGTGGATTCATGAAATGCGTGGCCATTATTTTAAATTAGATTATGTTAAACACTTGCCATATGTTGCTGGCTCTATGATTGATTCCCATGTAACAGCTGAATATTGGGAGAACAGGACTCAAGAACGCTTAAAGTATAATTTTTTTACTCTATATACTGATTTAATCACTCCTTTTAGCTACAAAATTGTGAAAAATCTTATCTTTTAATCTGCAGAATTAAAATGCCGAAGACGTATGTTGTTCACCTTGGTAACAGTAAAGAACTTATGGATGTTGCTGAAGATAACGTGGCCAAAAGGGTTTTGAGAGAACATGTTAGGGAGTCACTTGGCGTAAGGAATGATGACATACTATTTGCTGCTATAAATAGTAAGTTAACTTTCACACTAACACTGTCATAGATTTTTTTTAAAGAAATATAAAAATATTTTAATGCATGATCATGATGTGCAGGTGTGTCGCGAGGAAAAGGTCAAGATTTATTTTTACGGTCATTTTACGAGAGTTTACAACTGATAAAAGAAAAAAAGTTACAAGTGCCATCAATACATGCAGTAATTGTGGGGAGTGATATGAGCGTGCAGACAAAATTTGAGACAGAACTTAGGGATTTTGTAGCACAGAAAAAGATCCAGCATCGTGTTCATTTCGTGAATAAAACTCTTACCGTAGCCCCGTATCTGGCCGCAATCGATGTTCTAGTCCAAAACTCTCAGGTACCATAAAGTTCCTATCTTTTGACCTTTGACGATTAATTGGTAAAAAGAAGTCAAACAGTTGACTCAGATAGCCATCACATGTCTTGTTTTAGGGTCGAGGAGAATGTTTTGGAAGGATAACAATCGAAGCTATGGCGTTTCAGCTTCCTGTACTGGTATACATTTTTATTTATGTATCGACAGTTCACATTTACGCTATATTAATCACACAAATGACAAATCTGACAATTTATGTTTGTTAATTGGCAGGGAACATCAGCAGGAGGAACTGCAGAGATTGTGGTGAACGGGTCAACCGGGTTTCTGCATCCAGCAGGGAAAGAAGGGGTGAGTCCGCTTGCCACGAACATTGTTAAACTTGCTACACATGTTGAAAAGCGGCTAACCATGGGAAAAAGAGGATACGAGCGGGTCAAACAGATGTTCCTAGAACGACACATGGCTGATAGAATTGCTTCTGTTTTAAAGGATGTATTGCACACGGCAAATGCCCGACAATAATTTAAACATGTGTTGAAATTCGAAAAGGGATTTTGTATATTGGAAAACAGTATAGTGAATGTTATTGTCATCTCCATGAGTTTAAATGTTTTATGTTCATTAGTCTGTAATCAGGACAAGCATTTACAGTTGTTTTGTGTTTCGGCTAAACCCAAATCCATTTTGACTTTTATCTTGTCAAATTCAAAAGAGAACGCATCCAATTACAACTCTCGCACGAAACAAATGTCAAACCGATGTCTATAATTGTTTTTGCATGATCGAAATTTGCCAAGAACATGAAGCAACCGATCTAATGACATCAAATACAGCAGTTGTTGAAGTTGACTTAAGTTGAGGAAGATTTGACCCCAGTGACAGTTGGTGGTTTGGTGAACCAGGTTGTGTACAGGAACTGCTTGTTGGGACCCACATGATTGCATATCGGCTTAAGCTTCTGCCTCTGTTTCATCCATCTCAATACAGTCTTCATCTGTGTTTTGCTGGTCAAATCTTTTACACCAGATTCCTGCAACATGTTTATAATCATATGGTTGTATTACATAAATACTTTTACGGGATCAAACTTTGTTGTATACTGAACGGACAAAAACTAAAGTCACCTGAACGCGTTCCCATGTTTGAGCGACACTAAGAGGACCGTGTTCTTTTAGGATTTCAAAAATAGCCCGTGTGATGGTTTGATTCTGCCCGGGTTGAAATCTAGGCTCTAATGCTTTCATTGCTGGTTTCGGTTTTGTACCAAGATATTTTACTGCTGTGGTAAACATGATGCCTTATAGTTATAGGGATGAAATTCTACAATCCTGCAATGATCATTTATCAAGTGAAAGTGCTACTTTAAGTAACTATTTTACGTGTGTTTTAAAAGGGTAAATACAACATAATGAAATATAGAACTATAGAAGGATAAGAAACAAAGAACCCTTTATTATAAGTTTATAACGAACTCACAGTTATAGCGCAACAACCATTTGACTGATGCAAGCCAAATAAAGAATATAATCAGTCTAAAAAAGGCACCCTAATCTCAAGCATCGCCACTACATGTTGCTCAGTTTTTTTTAACCATACTTGGTTTTTTGTTGCATGCTAACCATGGTTCTTACAGAAATACAATTCAGATATACATTGCGATCTCAAACACTCTCATGGTTAGGGACCGACCAAACCGAAGCAGCCAGCTGGTTTGGTCAGTTTGAGATCCAAACGGTTCAGTTTTCATGGTTTCACGGTTCAGTCTGGTTTGGAACTTGGAACTGACCATTAAACCTTTATTATTTATATATAACTTTTTTTCGTTTTTGATATTTGTAATTGTATATATCTATTATAATCATGAACCATCTATCTTTATAATTCAACATTATTTTTTAATACAAAGTAATTAAAAAAAAAAAAAAAAAACTCTTGAAAAGGTTAAATCACCAAACCGGTAGAACCAGGCAGCCAATCCACCCAACTGAGCCGATTTAGTTGGTCGCTTACTGACCAAACCTGAGCATGACCACCCCTACTCATTTACTCATGGTTATCAAAAAATCCCCAATAAGCAGATTAGTAGTTTTAATAAGCAATTTCAAGCAAAGAATACATGATTTCCTGAGAATGCATATAGCAAAAAAGAAAGAAAATTCACTATTATAAAAAATCAAGCTTTAATTTTACCCTCCATTTGTAAAAAAGAAATGGATTTAAAGCAGTCATAATATCATCATCCAAGTATTTCAATCAAGAAACACCCAATAAGAAGGAGAATACTCAATTCACAGTAAGGGTATAAACACAATCCCGAAAATCATTGAAATTAATCACGAAAAAAAGGAAACGTAAATATTTAAAGTGAAGGCAAACAAGCAGTAAATCAAGATTAAAAGCGATAGATCACCTGTAGAAAGAAACCCTTGATTGGGCCGTTCTTTCCGTTTTGATTGCAAATACCAAGTCAGTGTCAGTCTGCTCGGCTTGTTTATTTGGGAGGACCCTTTGCGGTTGTGTGCCAAATTTTACTTTCACTCATCTATATGTTTTAAATTGGGAAGAGAAAAATGCTCGGATAGTTCCTGTGGTTTCACCTTTTTTCACCTGTAGTTTCTATTTTTCTAAAACTACTTGAATAGTCCCCAAGTTTTTCATTTTTGTTCTCGGATAGTCCCTGGGTCTAACTTCAGTTACTTTTCTCTGTTAAAATGATGTGAAATGACAAAAATACTCTTTCCTTAAAAGGCCAAACCACAGGGACTATCCGGGCATCTTCTTCATTTTTATTTATAAAACCCCACCACCACACTTCATCTTCAACCTCCACCCACCATCACCCTCCTCCACCCTCCACCCTCCACCATCACCCTCTCTCCCTCTCCAATTCCGGCGAAAGTCCGGCTACTCACGGTGGAACCAGGGTGTACCCCCTTAAACCGCACCTCCCGACTGTTCACCTCTCTCTCTCTCTAATCTTCTTTACCTCTCTCTCTGACTTAAAGACTGTTCACGAAAACAAACCCGAATAACCACCTCTGCTGCTGTCGCGCCGCCGTGGCTCCAGCGGCCAACCCCGTCGTCAACCATCACCATCTCCAAACCACCGGTAAGAAATTCTTCCTCATCAATCCTTCTTCTCACATACTCTGCAACTCCCACCACCACTTGCACTCCGTCCACTTGGAAGTTGTAACCAGTCACCAGACCACCGGTAACCAATAATCCCCATCGATGCACCGACGAACCACTCTAGCCGGAAATATCATCTCTGCCCCTACACACCTCCACTCCCGCTTACAACTGACTGAATCCGACACCATCCTTCCCGACCCGACCCGACCCGACCAGACCCGATCCGAATGACCGAATCGGCATCGATTGGTTACCGGATCTCTTCGTTTTCATCACCGTCAGTTACCGACGGAATATCTGGTAATTCGGCAAGTGATTGAGCTTTCATCCGATGGTTCACTGCCGGAGACGCATCCATTCTGGTACAGATCTGCTTCACTGCCGCCGTAATCTCCTTCACTGCCATCAATTCAAACAACTCACAAAAGATCAACATCTATTCAGTCTGTTTCTTTCAGATCAGAGCTATTTAATTTGTGTTTCCTTCACTGCCGTCAATTCAAACGACTCACAACCCACATGAGGTAAGCTTGTAGCTTTAATTAATTAATGATATAATTACCCTGGTTCCACCGTGAGTAGCCGGACTTTCGCCGGAATTGGAGAGGGAGAGAGAGGGGGGTGATGGTGGAGGGTGGAGGAGGGTGATGGTGGGTGGAGGTTGAAGATGAAGTGTGGTGGTGGGGTTTTATAAATAAAAAGAGAAAAATGCCCGGATAGTCCCTGTGGTTTGGCCTTTTAAGGAAAGGGTATTTTTGTCATTTCACACCCTCTTAACACCCACTTAACAGAGAAAAGTAACTGAAGTTAGACCCAGGGACTATCCGAGAACAAAAATGGAAAACTTGGGGACTATTCAAGTAGTTTTAGAAAGATAGGGACTATAGGTGAAAAAAGGTGAAACCACAGGGACTATCCGGGCATTTTTCTCAATTGGGAATTAATAATCGTACATGGTAAAATTTATTCTCACATGATGTATACGTGCCGTATAAGGTTATACGGCTTGTATAGAATAAAGTGAACTCGCAAAGGCTGTGCCAGCAGTGAGCGGGGAAAACTTTTACAAGGAACATATTATTCAATATCTGAAGATTGTTGATAAACACAAGACGACGGAATTCGTGGATTTAGGTTGGCTATGAATTTGAAATGTTATTTAATGTTTCGACAATTTGTAATGACGATATGTTTGGTGCATAAATCAAAACCTTGGCGTTCTTGTACGATCTATCTTTCCATCTCTTTAACTTATGAGGTAGTGGTGTGATTATGAATTAATGATGATGTAAGTCTATGTAACAACTAACAACTCAACCGTCCTATTGGAATATGACAATTTGTAATGATGAAAAGTTTGAGTTAAGGTGACCAGTTGATAAACATAAAGCAAAAGCAAAACAAGCTTGATCTCATTTCATGTTCTGAACACATACCGACTGCGTTTTCGTCAATTCACACGGTTGGTAATCAATAGAAAGTAGTTCGTTAGGACTCAAACAAACGACCAATTGATAAACATAAAGTAAAAGCAAAATAAACTTTATCTTATTTCATGTTCTGAACACATACTGACTGCGTTTTCGTCATTTCCACATACACTAATTAAAAAAATGGTTAGTTGTATATTGGTCGTATAACATTATACGGGCCATATACAAGACATAAACAGTGCTCGTATATTAATTATACGAGCGAATAAAAAATAATAAACGTTGTATACGACCCGTATAACATTATACGAGCCGTATACAATAAAAAATGATTGTATAATATGCTATACGATAATACGACCACATATCCACCATATGACCTCAAATTTCACTAAAATTCTCTCGATTTTCTCTTGGATATCATTCTTCAGCGTTCGTGACGTTTTCTTCTTGTTATTCTATTACGATACGTTTCTAAGCCGCGTTCGTAGAATAGACTTTCAGATTACGTAACTTGTTAGATTATGGTATCGTATAGCATATCTAATAGCGTAACGAAATTGATTGTTTGATTGAATTTGAAAAAAAAAAAACTGAATTAGATAAAAAGACTGAAAATTCAAGTGTATATGGTCGTATACATTGTATATGATCGTATACAACTTGAACAGTCAAAGGGTATACGATCGTATACATCTTGAATTTTCAGTTTTGTTTTTTCTTTTTTTTTCTTGATTGTTTTTAGCGTATACGGGACGTATAATACGTGCATATACGAAACGTATACTTGCTGTGTACGGATTGTATACAGAACATATAATACATGCGTATACGAAACGTATACAAGCTTTGTACTGATCGTATACACCTTGTATAATACATGAACGTTAATCGTATAATCCTTACCGACCTGTGATTGTTATTGTTTATAGACGATATGGCTGAGTCATCAACGGCTGGAGCACGTCGAGTTCAAGGTCAGGGTCAAGGGCGAGGTCAGAAGGAGGAGGTATTAGATGATTTTACAGAGACGGCGCAGTTTTTTTGTGCAATCCCCCGAGGTATGGTTGCCCACTGGTTTTTGGGTAGATTACGGGAGATGGAGTTGGATGCTCCCCAGACCATTGATGTTGTTTTTTTTGACCGAGATTGGGTCGATCGGTTGGGTCTGAGAGTTCATGCCAGCTACCTCCGCGTGGGCCAGTTTATTTGAGGTCGCCCGAGAGCGGGCCCACAAGGATATTACTTTAGAGTTTTTAGGTACGTTTGCGTTTACGGAAACCCGGGGTAGGGGTTTACATCAACTTTTTGGATACCACCGCAGTGTCGTTTACTCTTTGCGGGGAGTCTCGCCGGTTGACGCTCCCCCAGTTTGTTGTTGCCTCAGGTCTGTACTCATAGGATGAGTCAGTATCCTAAGCATTTAAAAAATAAGAAGTGTACGAAGCCGCTAGAAAGTGACAAGTGTCCTAGGAGAAACATAAATAAATGCCCAAAAAAATCACATACAGATAACCAAAAGATTGAGCCGTCACCCATACAGATAACCAAGGTTGGGCATGCAGACATGACTGCAAAATTTATAAGTAACAAAATATAAGCAAACAATAAAAAAGGAATGTAAAAAAGCAAAGCAGGTGAAATGCATACCCTACCCAAAACACAAGATAAAATGTAAACATAAGATTAATATTTACAATGTTTTACATCTAAAACAACAAAAGATAAATATTTACAATGTTTCAAATGTAAAACTCTAAAACCAAAATACAATAAGCAGCTATGGCGGTGGTGGTGTTGATGGTGGTGTAGCGCCAACTCGTGGAGGAAGAGGCGCGCCAGAATGCATATCAATAATCGCCTCCACCACCCACTGTATGTCGCTCTACATACGTGATACGTCCACCTGTATAGACCCTACATCCGAATTGACCTAAACCAGTCTCTCCACCACCCCCGCTGGAGGCATCACATGTGGTCTCATGCTCCGTCGATCGTATGAGCGATCACCTTGTACATCCTCCACACCCAGCTGCGATATGTCGACCGCAGCATCAACTCCCCCATTTACCCCGCCTCCCTCTCCCTCGCCTCCATCTCCCCCGTCACCCTCACCCTCACCTCCCTCGCCCCTGGCCCGCCTTCCTCTGCAAAGGCTGCCCTGGGTACCACTCGATACGGCCGTCATCAAGCGACAAAATAACCCGGACCCTGTCCGGTGGCACCTCATAAGCAATCTTCATCGAGACTACTGTGGCCCTACTTACCGGATCGACCTGGTGTGTGATGGTCATATCCTGAGCCGCCTACGGGGACAAGCGGTGCGGCCACTGCCTCGCAGACGGGTGACGAAGCCGCCACAGCTAATGTGGCTAGAGGTACGCTTAAAAGCGTTCAGAGTCATTTGAGCATACACCCCAAACACCTCTGACTTGGGGGGCTGATGAAGGGGGTAACTCAAACCTCAATAATATGACCAAAACACATAACAACTTAAAAGGTTAAATGGTTAAAAGGTTCAAAACCCGCGAGAGATTGTGAGCAGAAAAGAACAAGCACAGTAATCAGTCACATCACTGATAACCTACCCACTCTTCTCTCAGCCGCAAAAGTGGCGTGTGCAAAAGAGAACACCCCTTTACCCTCATGTCCGAAGCCTTCAACCCCTAAATGGGTAAGTCCCCTACTGCAGCAAAGGTTCACTAGTCAAAGGTTTATCCTTTGGGAATAAACCTTCTCTATAAATAACAATCCATGACAACTATTCCGGACACTCCGGTCAGTCTGGATCTTCTTGGGTCTCTGATCTTCTCTCTTCTCTCTCGAGAACTTGCTTCGTGCATGCTTCTCTTCTTCACTTCAAACAACACAACTTCACTTACTCTTGCATCCGAGGCTCTGAATCTCCTTCAGCCAAAGATCTCAAGTGAACAACAACATAACTAGTGAACCTCCTCCTACGTCTAGCAAACGTATGAGACCCCACGACCTGCATTAGGCAAACTTCAACCCTTGAAGCCTTTTGCCTAACCAGCCTGCCCACTACACCCGGTCTTATTTTTGTTGTAACACATTTCCAACATAGATGTTTTTTGAATATATTTACTTTGACATAGAGTCATCGTGTATATTGTTGACTTTGTTCATCAAAGTTTCTATTTGTGATTTTCTCCAAATTTAAAGTGTTGTAAATCATTTTTACGCTAAAATCGTTATATAAAGACGGATCATTGTGATTTATTTCTTCCAACACAATAGAGCTATACCATTAATCACGAGTCATACATACATGTACCACATCACATATAGCTGCTTCTTCAACTTTTAATCTTCTCCGTCTTCCCCTTTTCTCCATGCTCATCACTTAACCCGTGTAAGCTAGCATCACGGCCTCCAGTCTCTTTAACGATACCACCGCCACCCACAGGGGTCGCATCAGGTTGGTTTAGGTTGGTGCTAGAAACACTAAACCCTAAACCAACCCCGGTGGTATCCCCGAAGTCATAATGACATCCTGCGCCACCCGAGGCATGACCCACGTTGGCGCCCAACCCCTGACGGCCGTTGTCGAGTGTTGTGTGAAGTGGGTTGCCGTATTCGTCGGGTTGCCGGACTAGGTTGGCGTATTCGTTGGTGTTGCCACCCTCCATTTTAGTTTTTACACTGATGAAGTACAACTAATGACTGACATGTTTTGTTGTAGATAAGAACCTTGTTTATATGGTAGGTGATAAATATGGGTTGTTTTTATTAAAATCGTGTGAAGGTACATGTTATTATAGAATAGAACACGTGTTATTTTTTAAGGTGATTTATCATCAAGATTACCTAGTGAAAGTGGTGAGGTGTGAAAACACGATTGAGGAGTCTAAATGTGTGAAAACTCTATTGGAAACCATGACTCATTCTTTGACAAAATCAATTTATTTAAATATTTTTGTTTGTTTGATTGGCGATATATTACTTATAATTTTTGTATCTATGCAGTGAATCTATTTTGATACAAGCACCCCGGCGAAGTTTGACCCGAATGACAAGGGTAGAAAATATATATGCCCCAAAAATTTTATACGAAAACTACATATATAATACTATTGAGTGAAAGGTCCCCCCCCTCTATACTTCGCCCCTTATTCAAGCAAAACTTTTTTACCTAAGCCTACTTCTTCATATGAACAAATTTTAAATGGTATCTAACCCAACCAGAGACGGCCGTTTTTCCGAGCTTAATAACCGATACAAGATATACTACTAAAAACTCATCTATACAATATCATCATATCATGATGCTTGCAAGATGATAATAATGTGCAATCAAGGGAACCCGTCATAGAGCAACAAATGAAATAATGGTGGTGACATGATACAAAAAATCAATTAGTTTAACCCAAGATAGCAACCAAAACACTCACCTTTAATATGTGTATAGTTGGCAACAACCGTGTCATTTTCAACATACTTGAATCGTCTATTGCCTAGCGTGAGAGAGGAGATCGTCAGGTTAGCTAAGGAGACTGTCTGATTACCAACAAATCAAAGGGTCTCAAGTCACCAGTGTGAAAAGACCAGACCCTTTAAAAAGAAGAAGCAGGCAAGTCATCCTTGGCTACCAAACGAAACTCTCTCTATTTGTGTTACCATACATTCAACTCTAGTTGTAAACTTAAAATGGCAATTCCTTATGGGTTGTGAAGGTCATATTTATAGCTTATAGCAATGTGATGAGAATATTACCAAAACAATTTAATAAAAGTTGGGCATTTGTTTGTATTAAAGTGGCAAGGTTTAGGCCTCATGTACGTGAAAGTCCGTGTGATGAGAACATGGAATATATTCTGGTCAGAGAATATCAACTCAACTTTTACAAAGTGAATGAAATCTAGACTCGTTATTGGCTTTTCAATTGTTGGTAAAGACAGCCCTCTGAAGTCCAAATACGATGCCAAGTCAACTCATTATTCGAATTCAAGATGATTCTGTAAAACTCAAAGGTTTGCCTCATCTCTTTGGTAAACTGCTTCGCGATTTTAACGAACAAACGTAAAGTTTCATTACATTTGATGAATATATAACAGATGTAACTCTTTGTTAAAGAACTTAGTTGATGTAAAGTAGTTGACATTAAGTGTTATAGGTTTTTTTTTTTGAACGGTAGATGAACTGGATTTCCAGCTTACTCCAAAGGGCCAGCATATGCTGTTAAAACCCCTCACCCCAAGTTCGAATCCCTCCCAGAGGTGTTCTCCCATATTTACATAATTTTGCACTTAGTAGGAATCGAACCTGAGACCTCCCCAGGAGGAAACCACTTAGTGGAAAATAGAAAAAGACAAAATTAGGAAAAATCACAAAGATTATGCTGGCATCACAAATTTTGAGAACAGGATTGACCTTAGGTATTATTGGTACCACTAGATGTTAAAGAAAACTCTTTTCTTTTCTTTTCTTTGGGTGAAAGTTGGTCTAAATTTCACGGTTTTTTAGTTGGGAGCGATTGTGTGATTTAACATTGGTGATGTACTTATGTAACTTTCAG
>JARYGA010055623.1:0-61155 GCA_030545235.1 Helianthus tuberosus
AAATCGACAGGGGCCAGGGCACCCCTCAGCCCCAATAAAGCTTTGCCAATGGCTGCAAGTATCAGTTCACATAAACAAGCATACAATATAAAAAGGGGTGTGCCTATTGTTACACCAAACCCTAGCAAAATTAGGGTTTATCTACACAGCGTATAGGTCAATACGCTGCGTATAGGGTTAACACTATACGCAGCGTATTGACATATACGCTGCGTAGATAAACCATAGATCTCAGTGTCTGATAACCAATCATTGCACAGAAAACAAGGTGAGACTACGCTGCGTATTGACCTATACGCAGCGTATATAAAACATCTGAAAATTTGAGGTCATTTTGGTAGGTTTGAAGCATCAGATTTTTACCAAGTTTATATACGCTGCGTATAGGTCAATACGTAGCGTATATAACCTTCCAGAATTTGTTTTCAATATTCGGCCTACTTGTGGTATAAATTCTCACCCGTTTACAACGTTAACTCACTTAAAATATATAACGAGTTAAAAATATATAATGTTCTTTTATTATTTAGTCGACGTCGTCGTTAATTTATTTAGTCGATGTCGTCGAAAAGCGTATAATGTTAAAATTTTGAAAAGCGTATATACGGATAACTTTAAAATATTATAGCTTAAATAAGTGGAAATACCCGGGTACTGTTCGAATATGTTAAATCGTTTACAGCAAAAGTTTTATATGTACAACAAAAGTTTGATATATACAAGAAAAGTTTGTGCATACATAACAAAATGATAAAATGATAAAATACTATGGCTGTTGCTCCTGCTGCTGCTGATGCTGATCCCAATCCGCATCTGTAATGAAGGGTCGTGGAGGTAACCCGTCATGCTGTCGAAGCTGCTGCAGCTCCGCAGCCACCCACTCCAACAGATAGTTGTTCCTTTCAACGAGTCGAAGTAGCCGCTGATGTGATGGGTCAGGACCGGGCCAAACATGGCGTGGGAACTGAGGCGGCCTAGGTGGTCCACGCGGATGTGGTGGCTCCGGAATGACGGCGGCCGGCTCATGCGGCTCCGGCACCTCTGGATCGGGCGGGGGAAATACCGGAGTGAACTGTGCCGGCAGCTGTGTAAGCTGGTATTGCGTGCCGTTCAGATTCTTAAACCGCGTCCCGCATGGGAAGTCTTTGGTAACGTGCATTCTGGATAATGTGTTCCTCCCCATCCGCTTCGACTCTGCCGCCGCGCCTACATGGTCGCGGTCATTCTCTGGATGATAGCCCAACGAAAGGGCTATCCTAGTCACGTAGGCGCCGCCGAATAACTGTCCGCGCTCCTGTCGATGATGCGCGGAGGCGAAGTACTGCGCCAACCCGTAGGCGAGAGCGCATGGCCTCTTGTATAAGAGGCAATATAAGAAAAAGAAGTCTCCACTGGTGCACCACTCCCGGATTTTATTTCGAGCAGTGATCGAAGTGGAAATCATTTTGTGCAAATACCTGCACAAAAGGAAACCAGTCCGTAAATAATAATCAGACGACATCGGCTAAGATCGTTGTCACGGCCCCAACCACGGTTTGACCCGGTCAGGAGCCGCGAGACAGGAACCCGTGGTATTTAATAATTGATGCGACAACGGAAGATTTATCAGGATCTTTTCAAACTTGAAAATGTCTGATTATTTTATTTCATAATTCGGGATAAACCCCGTGATTTACAATAGAGGAATTTCACGAAGAAATTCTCTGATTTACAAAACATGTTTATTTATTTTAACTGAGCCACCTCTTCAAGCTTGTTAGTGCTCCGTAACACGTTTTCCTTGATTTACAGCAGGTCGCCTGAAACATGTTTTAAAAATATATTATCAGCGGGGAAATACTGGCGAGTCACTCAATTTGATAAAATGGCACATAGTTATAAATTACAGCATAAAAGCGATTACAATGGCTTCTATCTTATTTTTATCTGGCGCCGTGTCACCTGGTGACGATGGTCATACCACTCTTGGGTCTTTCCCCAAGTAGTGATGATTATCACTGTTAGGATTTATTAGCCTAACCGTGAGAAATTAGTAATGTGCACAATACCCCAATTAGCCAGTGATTCAAGATAACCACGACTTAATCCCTGTAATTATAACTTTTGAAAATGTTTGGAGTATTGTAAAATACTGTTGATAAAAAGGGAATGACTCACATTGCAGATTTAAACGGGCAGAGTTTAGCCTACTGATTAGCCTTGTAACCTAATTTAAATAACAATGCACACGAACTAGGTCAGTAACTAATACAGCATTTACGATAACTCATGAGATTAAAACCCTCACAACGAATGACAAAGTGCTATACTTAAACACCCGTCGAATTCACGACTAATGACAAAGTATGGCCCTAATGTGGGCAGCACTTAAACATCCATCGAATAGTTTCAATCGATCGGACATTGAATCGTAGCAGCGATCGAGTTAATACCTTGTATCGTAGCAGCGCCCCGCTATGCTAAATTGTGATTTTGAGCAGTGAGAATTCCTTTTTATGAAAAGTTTTTGACCCCAGATGAAAGCTCATGCTACAAGCTATTTATAGCTGAATTTTAGGTCTTACGCGACCCACGTAAGACCATTCAAGACCTTTACGCGGCCCGCGAGGGATATCTATGCGTAGACTAGGGCATCCGTGTCATACATAGGTGTGCCACGTGGGTGACACGTGGATCTGGACGCTTATCCGGTCAACTCCACATTGACGCGGCCCGCGTAAGACTATGCTGAACCTTTACGCTACCCGCCTAAATACCAGAAATCTGAATTTCTTGATTTTTGATATGGATTAGGGTTTCAGGGGTCCGGGTTCGTACTTACGGGTCAATTTGGGACATTTTTGAGAGTCCTTACATCCTTCCCACCTTATTTAAAATCTCGTCCTCGAGATTTACTGAAATAAGTGAGGATACTTTCGCTTCATTTTCGATTCCAGCTCCCAAGTGTACTCGGGTCCTCTCTTTGAATCCCATTTGACTTTGACTAGTACTAGTCTTTTGTGTTTGAGAAACTTGATTTTTCTGTCTTCGATTTGAAGTGGTTTCTCAACAAATTTTAACTTTTCGTTTACCTTTATATCTTGAAGAGGTACTACCAGTAATTCGTCAGATAGACATTTCTTAAGGTTGGATACATGAAATACATCATGTACCCCGGCTAATTCTTCTGGTAGTTGTAAGCGATAAGCAACTGGTCCTATACATTGGATTACTGGAAATGGTCCTACGTATCTTGGACTTAGCTTTCCTTTCTTACCGAACCAAACTACTCCTTTCCAAGGAGAAACTTTCAAGAGAAGCTTGTCTCCGATTTGAAATTCTAACGGCTTGCGTCGATTGTCTGCATAACTCTTCTGGCGATCTCGAGCCGTCTTTAGTCTTTCCTTGATTTGAGTGATCTTGTCGGTAGTTTCTTGCACTATTTCAGTACCTGATAATTGACTTTCTCCTATTTCTTCCCAACAAACTGGAGTTCTGTATTTACGTCCGTACAGTGCTTCGAACGGGGCAGCTTCAATGCTTGAATGATAACTATTGTTATAGGAGAATTCAATTAAAGGTAAATGGTTGTCCCAGTTCCCACCAAAATCTATCACACATGCTCTAAGCATATCCTCCAGGGTTTGGATTGTCCTTTCACTCTGTCCGTCTGTTTGAGGATGGTATGCAGTGCTTAAATTTAGTCGAGTTCCCATTGCTTCCTGGAAACTGGTCCAGAAATGGGAAGTGAAACGACTATCCCTATCTGATACAATGGAGAGTGGAACTCCATGTAAGGATATTACTTCATCTACATACAACTTGGCTAACCTTTCTATGCTAAAGGTTTCTTTCATGGGTAGGAAATGAGCTGACTTGGTTAATCGATCCACAATTACCCAAATCGCATCATTACCTTTTCTGGTTTTGGGCAACTTAGTAACAAAATCCATGGTTATAAGTTCCCATTTCCATACAGGCATTTCTAATTGTTGTAGTAGACCTGAGGGTTTCTGGTGTTCTGCCTTAACTTGTGAACAAGTTAGACACTTAGATACATATCTGGCTATGTCCTTTTTCATTCCTATCCACCAGAAGTTATTCCTTAAATCTTGGTACATTTTATTGTTACGAGGATGCATGGTATATCTAGATTTATGGGCTTCCTCTAGAATCTTATTTCTTAATTCTCCCTGCTTAGGTACCCAAATTCGTTTCTTATGGAATCTCCAAATTCCATCGGCTCCCTGTTCTAATTCCTTTATTCTTCATTTCATTCCCTCAGCATCATCCTTAATTGCTGTTTCTTGAATACTCTTCAGTTGTTCCATTAAATCTAATTGTAGATTTAATCTAAGAGCACGAACTCGTCGTTGTTTCTCATGATACTTATGACTTAAAGCATCAGCAACTACGTTTTCTTTTCCTTCGTGATATTATATCACAGTCGTAGTCACTTAGGATTTCCATCCATCTCCTTTGCCTCATGTTTAATTCTTTTTGCCCAAATATGTATCTTAAGCTCTTATGATCTGTATAGACAGTAAACTTACTTCCGTACAGATAATGTCTCCAAATTTTAAGGGCAAAAAATTATGGCTCCTAATTCTAAGTCATGAGTTGTATAGTTTTCTTCGTGCTTTTTCAATTGCCTTGACGCATACGCAATTACCTTCTTGCGTTGCATTAACACACATCCTAATCCTAGCTTTGAAGCATCACAGTATACTTCAAAATCTTCTGTTCCTTCTGGTAAAGCTAAAATTGGAGCATTTGTTAATTTCTGCTTTAAGATTTTAAAAGCTTCTTCCTGTTTAGGTCCCCATTCAAACTTAACTGCTTTACAGGTTAGCTTAGTTAATGGTACAGCTATCTTGGAAAAATCCTTAATAAACCGTCTATAATATTCTGCTAACCCTACAAAACTTCTAATTTCCATAGCTGACTGCGGGACCTTCCATTTGGTGATCGCTTCTATCTTAGAGGGATCTACATGAATGCCTTCGTGATTCACCATGTGTCCTAAAAATTGCACCTCTTGTAGCCAAAATTCACACTTCGAGAATTTGGCATAAAGCTTTTCCTTTTTCAACAAAGTTAAAAGTACGTGCATGTGCTCACAATGTTCCTCCTGACTTTTGGAATAAATAAGTATATCGTCGATGAAGACAATTACAAATTTATCCAAGTACGGTTTACAGATCCTATTCATCATGTCCATAAATGCTGCGTGAGCATTTGTTAATCCAAAGGGCATGACTGTAAACTCGTAATGACCATACCTAGTTCTGAAAGCAGTTTTAGGTATGTCTTCTTCTTGAACTTTCAACTGATGATATCCGGAGCGTAAATCTATCTTAGAAAAATATCTAGCTCCCTGAAGTTGATCGAAAAGATCATCAATCCTAGGTAATGGGTATCGATTCTTAATTGTAACCTTATTCAATTCCCTATAATCGATACACATTCGCATCGAACCATCTTTCTTTTTCACAAACAACACTGGCGCTCCCCACGGGGATGAACTAGGTTGTATGAATCCTTTGCTTAGTAATTCATCTAACTTCTTTTTCAATTCTAGCATTTCTGTGGGTGCTAACCGATAAGGTGCCTTAGCTATTGGTGTAGTTCCAGGAATTAGATGAATTCTAAATTCTACTTCCCTATTGGGTGGTAATCCCGGTAGTTCTTCTGGGAATACATCTGAGTATTCGGCCACTACAGGAATTTCTTTAAGTTCCTTACCCTTAGTGTTAACGATTACTGAAATCATATACACCATTTCTTGTTTTCTTGAATAACTGGCCAATTTCATTACTGAAATGAATTTCATTGGCTTTCGTGGCTTATCTCCTGTAAACACCACTAATGCTCCTGAGGGTGTATGAATTTCTATGGAATTCTTATCACAAAGAATTCGAGCATGGTTGGCTACTAACCAATCCATTCCTAACACAACATCGAATCCAGCTAAATTCATAGGTAACAGGTTTGCAGAAAATTTATGACCTAAAAGTTCTATTTTTCCTTCTTGTAAAACCTTATCTATGTTAACAGAATTCCCATCTGCCGTTTCGACTGTAAAAATATGCCTAAGGTTGGTTAAGGGTAAGTTAAGAGCTTGGCAGAATGAAGTATTTATAAAACTTTGTTTTGCACCAGAGTCAAATAATACTTTTGCATAAACGTTGTGAACTAGGAACGTACCAGCTATTACGTCATGAATTAGTTCTGCTTCCTGAGTAGTCAGTTGGAAGGCTCTTGCGTTCTTTTTGGTAGTTCCTTCTGTAGGTTTGGCTTTGTTATCAGCTGGTTTGACCAGTTTTGGGCAGTCTGGCCTAAAGTGTCCAACTTCTCCACGGTTGTAGCAGACTGTTGCTTTCTTCTTCCTGCAATCTTCTTCTTGATGCCCCGGGATTTTGCAAAAATTGCAATACCCTTTGCACCTTCCAAAATGCTTTATTTTACAGGTATTACAAAATGGAACAGTGGAAGATTGCCCAGTTCCCTTTCTCCTGAAATTACTTCTGTTACCCATACGAAATCCTTGGGTAATCTTTTGGGCTACTTCCTTTTTCCGGGTTTCTTCTCTTGTGCGTACCAGTCCGTCAGTTAGGGTGTTAGCTAATTCCACAGCATCGTCAATAGTGCGGGGTCTCGCAGCTTTGACGATATCTCAAATTTCACCAATCAATCCCCAAATATAGCGGGAAATAAGTACCGGCTCTGGCGAAGCCAGGGTTGGTACCACTCTCGCATACTCGAAGAATGTCGAAGTATACCCTCGACAATCAACATCCACCATCCGGTGGTTCAGGAACTTATTTGTCATTTGTTCCTTTTCATATTCGGGACAGAATTTTTGTTCTACAAGCTGCTTAAATTCTTCTCAACTCATGGCATAGGACATATTTCTTCCTTTGGCTTGAAGTACCGTATTCCACCATTCTAGCGCCCCTTCTTTAAAAAGATGCGACGCATACATGACCTTGTCTTCCTCGACACATTTACTTATCATAATTACTGCCTTGGTTTTCTCCAACCAACACAGCGCTGCAGTCGCCCCTTCATTGCCAGCAAATTCAGCCGGTTTACAGGCAAGAAATTCCTTATAAGTGCAACCAGGCGTTGCAGCTTTCATTCTTTTGAGAGTTGGGTCTTGCAGTACATCATTGTTATTGTTATTATTGTTGTTGCCGCCTCCGTTTACACTATTACTGAAATTATCCTCATGAGTACGTTTGCTAGGAATAATTTGAGGTTCAACTGGATTTCAAGCAGCAGCAAGTATTGCTAGAATAGCATTGGCTATTCCCTGAGCAACGATATTTTCGATATCTTGCCTATTCAGAAATTGATCTTCATTGTTTTGTTCAGATTGATTCACTTCATTAAAGGGTTCATTACCAGCGTTTGCCATCTGGTAATTAATTTATATAAGTGATTAGCATAAAATAATTAATAACCAAACATAACAAAATAATTACACATAATCATGTCAATATGTATAGCCAAAATTGTCGATTTTTCGACTTTCAATATTTTATATATTATATTAGGCATCCGTACAAACTGGTTGTCTTACAAAGTTTTATTTATAAGTTATTTCACATAATTATATTTTGAGTAAACTGCCATTTTAGTCCAAATCTCAAACTTTTTAAATCTGGGTCCCTGTGGTTTCACTTTTATTGCCATTTTAGTCTAAAATTAAGAGTAAACTGTCATTTTGGTCCCTGTGGTTTCACTTTTATTGTCATTTTAATCCAAATCTCAAACTTTTTGGAAAAGTAAAAAAAAGGGGGATTTTGAATTTTGGACTAAAATGGCAATAAAGATGAAACCACAGGGACCCAGATTTAAAAAGTTTGAGATTTGGACTAAAATGGCAAAAATGCCCAAACCACAGGGACCAAAATGGCAGTTTACTCTTATATTTTTTTGATTATATTATTATTAAACAAACACCACACAACTACACATAATCCCTGTTAGCTGGCACTTCAGAAATGACGCTCCCTCTCGTCGTATTTCCAAGATATTCTTTCCCCTACTTCCCTAATTCGGTTCCCTGCATCAATCAGCTCCTCGCCATAATGGCGGAGTTCAGCCAGATTTTCCATGCTCATAGGTGGGTGTAGTGGAGGTTCTGGGTCAAATTGAGGGAAAATGTATTAGGGTTGTTTAGGAGATTTTGGAATTGCCAGTCGGTGGTCCACCATTCTTCTAGTTCTGCTGGTAGAGGTTGGGTGTGGATAATAGGATCTGGGATTTTAGGTTCTAGATTAACTGGAAGTTGTGCTTCCACTGGGTAATTTAAAAGATTTTCACCGGCAGGTCTGATGAGGTCACTAAGTGCTAGTTTATGATCCAACTCCTCCCAGGGTGGCATATCCTGATCTTGCTTAGAACTTTATCCAATCTCTATTTCCTTGCCTTTACCTTTGGGATCTTCCTTCTTGGTAACTTTCCGTGTCGCTGGTTTCTTCCTGCGCACACGCCTTCAGCCCACAATTCTTCTTCTCTTCTTTGGCTTAGGTTTCTCCGGAGGTTGGGTTTGAAATTCCATAGGTTCCTCTACGTCGGCACAATAACCAGTAAAGTCTCTGGAAACTTCCACATTCACAGGATAGAGATTGAGATTTTCAAGAGCTTCAGACAATTCATTCATGCTGTTTAGCAGTTATGAAAAAACACACAAAATTCTAGGTTAAAAGTTTGTAATTTGAATTTTCACATAATCACAGAATGGCAATCAGAAAATTTTAAGTATTAATAAAAATATGAAATATTGTGATTTATATACATTACAAATTACAACTGAAAATATACTAGGGATAATTTATTTTATCTTTTCTTACTAAGTTATTTATCTAATGGGCAGGTTTCTTTAAAGTTTCTTGCTTATGGATAATATGGGTGCTAATACTGGGTCGGGGTGTTGGCAGTTTAAAGATTAACATTTACTGTTACAGTGGCTAACATGTAGAGATTTGCCCATTGCTCATCTAACTCATCTTCCCATGGTGGGTTATTGCCTGTTTTCTGAGTCTCTTTATTAATTATCATTTCTTTTGTTTGTGACTTCCTCATTTTCTCTTGACTTTTTCTAATAATCCAACTTCTTTTATTAGGGGTAAGTGGTTTTTCATACTGTGCCTTACGAACAAATATTCCCTCCTCAGTATCTGCTAAGTATCTTGAGGAATTTGATTGGGATGAAGTTCCCTTATCTTTCGGTGAACTATCTAATTTAAGATAGATATCCGAAATTCTTTGCTTACCCATACTGTAACTAACAAGTAGTCAGTTAAAATATATAATCACAAGACGGTAATCAGAAAATTAAGTATTTTAAATACTTAATAGGCTTAAATCAGTGGCTCTAATACCACCTTTTCCTGTCACGGCCCCAGCCCCGGTTTGACCAGGTCAGGAGCCGCGGGACAGGAACCCGTGGTATTTATTAATTGATGCGATAGCGGAAGATTTATCAGGATCTTTTAAAACTTGAAAAAGCCCGAATATTTTATTTCATAATTCGGGATAAACCTCGTGATTTACAATAGAGGAATTTCACGAAGAAATTCCCTGATTTACAAAATATGTTTATTTATTTTAACTGAGCCACCTCTTCAAGCTTGTAAGTGCTCCGTAGCACGTTTTCCTTGATTTACAGCAGGTCGCCTGAAACATGTTTTAAAAATATTTTATCAGCGGGGAAATACTGGCGAGTCACTCAATTTGATAAAATGACACATAGTTATAAATTACAGCATAAGAGCGATTACAATGGCTTCTATCTTATTTTTATCTGGTGACGATGGTCATACCACTATTGGGTCTTTCCCCAAGTAGTGATGATTATCACTGTTAGGATTTATTAGCCTAACCGTGAGAAATTAGTAATGTGCACAATACCCCAATTAGCCAGTGATTCAAGATAACCACGACTTAATCCCTGTAATTATAACTTTTGAAAATGTTTGGAGTATTGTAAAATACTGTTGATAAAAAGGGAATGACTCACATTGCAGATTTAAACGGGCAGAGTTTAGCCTACTGATTAGCCTTGTAACCTAATTTAAATAACAATGCACACGAACTAGGTCAGTAACTAATACAGCATTTACGATAACTCACGAGATTAAAACCCTCACAACGAATGACAAAGTGCTATACTTAAACATCCGTCGAATTCACAACTAATGACAAAGTATGGCCCTAACGTGGGCAGCACTTAAGCATCCATCGGACATTGAATCGTAGCAGCGATCGAGTTAATACCCAGTATCGTAGCAGCGCCCCGCTATGCTAAATTGTGATTTTGAGCAGTGAGAATTCATTTTTATAAAAAGTTTTCGACACCAGATGAAAGCTCATGCTACAAGCTATTTATAGCTGAATTTTAGGTCTTACGCGGCCCGCGTAAGACCATTCAAGACCTTTACGCGGCCCGCGAGGGACATCTATGCGTAGACTAGGGCGTCCGTGTCATACATAGGCGTGCCACGTGGGTGACACGTGGATCTGGACGCTTATCCGATCAACTCCACATTGACGCGGCCCGCGTAAGACTATGCTGAACCTTTACGCGGCCCGCCTGAAGACCAGAAATCTGAATTTCTTGATTTTTGATATGGATTAGGGTTTCAGGTGTCCGGGTTTGTACTTACAGGTCAATTTGGGACATTTTTTAGAGTCCTTACAATCGTCGTTAAATTATATATTTTTTATTATTTAGTCTACGTCGTCCGTAAGGAGCATACGGGCCTAACGAGCGTCGAAACTAAGTTCGTCGTTAAAATATATTTTTTATTATTTAGTCGAAATCGAACCGTAAGGCGCGTAGGTCCCTAACGAGCGTCGAAACTAAGTTCGTCGTTTTATATTTTACCGACGAACTTATTTCGACTCTCGTTAGGGACCTACGCGACTTACGATTCGACTTCGACTAAATAATTGAAAAAAATTATGTTTAAAAAAATTTCTGATTAAAAAAATCTGTTTAAAAAAATTCTGTTTAAAAAAACAGTTTTCGGTTAAAAAAAACAATTTAAGTTTAAAAAAATATTTTCTATATAAAAAAACCGTTTTCTGTCGACGCTCGTTAGAGACCTACACGCCTTACGGTTCGACTTCGGCTAAATAATGAAAAAAAGAATTTAACGACGAACTTAGTTTCGACGCTCGTTAGGACCGTACGCGCCTTACGGTTCAACATGGATATTATTTAGTCGACGTCGTCCGTAAGGCGCGTACGGGCCTAACGAGCGTCGAAACTAAGTTCGTCGTTAAAAAATATTTTTTTAATTATTTAGTCGAAGTCGAACCGTAAGGCGCGTAGGTCTCTAACGAGCGTCGAAACTAAGTTCGTCGTTTTATATTTTAAAGACGAACTTATTTCGACGCTCGTTAGGGACCTACGCGCCTTACGGTTCGACTTCGACTAAATAATAAAAAGATATATTTTTTAACGACAAACATAGTTTCGACGCTCGTTAGGACCGTGCGCGCCTTACGCGTGTCAAAACTAAGATCGTCAAAAAAAATTTGTTTAAAAAAAATCTGTTTAAAAAAAATTCTGTTTAAAAAAATATAAAATATATGTTTATAAAAAAATATGTTTAAAAAACAATTTTCTGTTTAGAAAAAAAACAATTTAGGTTTAAAAAAATATAATAACTAGCGTACCGTCGTATATAGATCCCAATGATCGATGTCCGCGATCAGAGCCCAAACCCCTAAAAGCGTGGGTTTATCAACCATTACCAACCCCTGTTTACACGAATGTTTATTAAACGTTAAATTAATATTAAATCTTAATTGTTATATATTAAATTTGTGTTAAACGTACCGTCGTATATAGATCCGTAGCAATCTCAGCCTCCGTATACAAACCGCTATGCACCGCAAACTGTGCAAGTGACATAGAACGCGCATGGTCAACCATGCGAAAAGATACCTCGGGCGGGGGTGGGGGCTGCGCGGGGTCCACAACCTGATCTGGCCGACGAGGATGAAATTCGAACGACGACAGAAACTCGATCAGTATCTCCCTATAGCTCGGCGTAAACGATAGCTCAAACAGTCGATCCCACGGTGAATCACGGGGAACAAACTCCCGCGCCCAATCTTCAGCCGCGAGCTCCCGGAGGGTTTTCCAAGAAACCGCAAAATGGGCACCGACGTGCATCTTCCGAAGCTTGTCGCAACGGAGAGCAACATCAGACTCCGGAGGAAACTCTAAATACGGGTGATTCGGGAGAGGATCCGCCGGTGGACGCTTCTGCTTTTGCGACTGCTCCGGATTAATTTCTTCTATTTCCATTTCATCATCCATCTTTCTCGTCCTGAAAACCAAAAAAATTATTAGATAAACCAACGAGTGTTTTACTGTATTTTAAAATAAAACAGTTTTCTGTGATTTCGCAGCCGTTTGCGGCTGCGTTTGCAACCGTTTAAACGCCCGTTTACGGCTGCAAACGCAGCCGCAAACGGCTGCGAAATCGCTGCCATTTGCGGCTGCGTTTGCAGCCGTTTAAACACACGTGCCCAAATAACAAAGCTAGCAAATCAAACAAAGATCAGATTCAAATCAATTTTTAGATCTGCAACAAAAAACGTGATGTTTCTTAATGCGATTGAATCTGATTTCAGTTAGTTGTATACTTGACAACAATCCGTAATGATATTAGCACATTAGAATCTATATTATCAGTCCTAAATATGATTCAAACAGATCAAAGTCACGTTGAAAATCAACTGAAAATCATTCGATTTCACCGGATCAGTTCGAAAATTTCAAACAATAGACCGAAAATCAATCGAAACAATCCTATCAACACGAATAACAATCAGATAAGCAAACACGAATAACAATCAGCAACACTTAACATGATTCAGCCTAGACTTCAAATTCAAACAACACTTATCAACAACTCAAACCTGATTTATCGGAATTCCTGAATCAAATCAGATCTGAAACATGACTCGACATGTGATGAGTCCATATAGAATACATAAATCACTAACACAGTTCAAAACAAACAGATAATCATCGAATCGCATCAAATCAGTCACTTTTTCACTGTAAACAGTTCAGAGAGTTCAGTGGCTAAACCCTAACAAGTCAAATAAATCAACACTAATCAAAGCTTAACCAAACCCTAATTTACGAAAGTTCAATCACTAACCAAACCCTAATTTACCTAAAAAAATCTAATTTACGGATAAAATACAAAAAAAAAATCAAAATTACTTAAATAGGTTGAGTAAATACCTGTTTTATACTTCGAATTCGTGTCGAATACGGTCGATTATTTCAGTCGCCTTCGTATGTCACTCGGTTTTGTGTATTTTGGAGATTTGGGGAAGAACAGAGTTGCGTAGGGGTTTCTCTGATTTAAATCAGAACCTTTACGCAGCGTAGAGATCCCTACGAAGCGTATAAAAAAGTCAAAAAAAAGCAGTTTGACTTCACTAAACTTACCATTTTGCCCTTGTGTTTGGGGCTATACGGAGCTGAGAACAAGGGTAAAAAGGTCATTTAAGACCTTTGTATACGCTTCGTATAGCCCCATACACAGCGTATACAAAGGTCTTAAATGACCTTTTTACCGTTGTAATCAGCTTCGTATAGCCCCAAACACAAGGGCAAAATGGTAATTTAACATATTTAGGTTTTGAAACTTTGATTTGGGGGGAAATTGTCCGCCTTGTTGTAACACCTCGTAAAATCACGTCCAATGATGTATTGACACGTGTAATAAACCCTAATTAAGAGAAACGTTGAATTTGAGGGGCTAATTTTGCGAAAAATCAAAAAATTTGGTTATAGAAGGACTGGAAATGTTAACATGCTTATTATAAGCCTCTGAATAACATTACATGGTAATCATATTCACAAATTGGCCACCTGATGATTATGAGTAGCCGTTCGCGTAATTAATTGAAAGTTTACGCAATGAAGGGTTAAAAGTGTCAACATGTTAATTCTTACCTCTGAGTGACCTTTTAACAAACCGAGAGCTTCATAATAATTTATTACACTCTCGGGAATGCCTAATATTGGCCATTAAGGGCTTTTATGCCTATAAGTGAAGTTATGCACAACTTTGTAAGTTAGAGGGACTAAAAGGGTCAATATGTTTAATTATACCTCTTAATGACCTTTTAATGAACCCGAAACATCGTGATGTTTATTAATACTCTCAAGAATGCCTAACATAGGTTAGGTTAGGCTCCGATTCTATTAAACGATGATATGCGCAAGTTTGCGAATTTGAGGGACCAAAAGCGTCAACTTTTGAATCTACGCCCTTTGGTGATCATTTAAGCGAACGAGAGCGTAGTAATAATTAAAAACATGCTTGGGAATACCCATTATGGGCCATGGAAGGCTTGGATATCATTAAATGACATTTCGCGCTACTTTGTGCGATTAAAGGACAAATTGCGTCAAACTGCAAAAGTATACCTATTCGTAGGGTATCGAACCTTCCGGAATATGGTCGTAAGTTAAACATGCCCTAAATATCCTTTTTATAGCTCAGATATAGGCTTAGAGGTGTTTGGTGCGCAAAAATAAACTTTTAAGTCAAGCAGGGACTAAAAGTGTCAAAAAGTGCACAAGTTTGCATTTTCGCGCATATCTTACATTCTGAATATATCCGGACATCCAAAAATTTATGTAAGCATTAAAATATTTTATTTTAGTGATCGGCATGACAAAATTTCCATTCGTCGCGTAATTTAGGTCGTTTCTCGCGTACGTTTGTGTTTCGTCGTAATTAGACAAACAACATGACCGTACGGCAAAATGAACTGACATCCGACATATTTTTGAGCATGTTTCAGGTCCCCTATGTTAGGGCATCATAGTAGAGCCTTGAAATGAGGTTAACGGGCCTTACATGTGTCAGAAATGACATTTATCAAGTACAGGGACTGAAACTGCATATGCTGAAAGTCTTATTGCTGATATGAGTTTGCAAGCGGGCCGCGTAAGGATGGGGACTCAGGCTACGCGGGCCGCGAGAGTCCCCAGACCTGCAAAACAGGCTGTTTTCCTCAATAGCTGGGTTTTCTGGTTTCGCACATTGTTTTCTTCATCCTATGGGGTGTTTTGAGCACCCATAGATTGCCAAAACAGTGAGTATTATGTGTACGGTCCAGATCAAGGCTCGTTTATCGAGGAACGATCTTAACGGTCTTCAAAAACCTATATATACCCTTCCCCCACTTTCATTTGCAACTCACATTTCCTTCCATCTGCTATGCTTCTGATATCAAGAGGATCTTGAACTCTTTTGAGAACCTCCCTCAGTCCATTGGACCCTTGTAAGTGTCCTTTCATGACTAGCTGGTTTTATTTAGCGTTTATAGCCGAAAAGTCAAGCGTTTTTTATAAACGCTTTGACTTTTAAACGGTCGAGCCATTGTTCGCAACGAACATGGCCACGTGATCGTAATTAGGTAGGTATTAAACCCTCAAAAGGGCACCTCCTAATTACCACGTTTGCTTAGTTAATTGCCGGGTCAAAATAATTAAAATAAAGGTCTAACGAGTCGGTTTTTAAATAAAATTCATAATTAGTGATATAAAGGCAATAAAATCAGTTTTTTCACTTTAATAACTTGGTAAATATTAATTGAACATGTCTAGGCATGTTCGACCCGACAATTCCGAGTTTAAGCTCGGTTCGGAACCGAAAGTCGCAAAAGTTGACTTTTGCTTTGACTTTCAGTTCTGACCCAATGTAGCATATTTTATAAATGCCTTAGAGCTCTATTAGGACCAGGTTATAGGTTAGTGTAACCCTCTGAGATTACACAACTTGGTTCCTTAGTTATTCGATTCATATGCATGTTTCCGTATTATGCCTAAATGTTGACTATTATGCCCTTTTAACCTTAAAACAAGATTTTTGAAAATATGAGTTGACAAAAACCTTTATTACTGATTTATAAACTTGTCCTAAAAATTTGACATCAGTTTGAGGTCTAGATTAAGAGTTATGCTCAATATCGTATTTAAGAAGCTTTTTATTAATTAAACGGCGTAATTAGCATAAAGCCTATCTAAACCCAAATTTTGACACCAAACTTTTTACCCACTGATGTAATATAATATTTTGGGATTTTGAAGATTTTTGTTTATTTTTAAGCTGAGCATAACATAGGGTTCTTGCTTTAAATCGGTAATTGTCGGTTATGCCCTTTTCTTGAATAAAATGAGTTTTACATAACATTTTGATACCAGACTTTTTGCTACTGATTTTATATGATAAATAAAATATTTTGAACTTTATAAAGAGATCAAAAACTCAGATTTCCTATTTAAACCTGAAAATCGCTTAAAACCGACTTTTACGCGTTTTAAGCGCATAGTATGAGTTAAAACTATTTTTGGCATATGAAACTTAATACCTACTGATGCTTTAAGTAAAATTTTATAATTAAACACAGAATTCAAATTTTAACCTTTAAAGCTTATGTGAAATTACCAAAATGCCCCTACGGTGCATAGTTTGGTTATAAAAGATAAATTTCACATATATGCAATACCCTACTGTTATGACTTATAAAAATAAATATTTTTACTGATTATATCAGACCTGAAACTCAGATTAGTATTTAAACTCTTTTATAACCTTTAAAATGACCAAAATACCCCTACGGGGCATAAATTGAGTTTAAATCTATTTTGGGCATAATGGAAGGTATCTTACTGATATCACAACATATTTAAGGCATATTAACTTAGGAAACCTGTTCATGACTCATTTGGTTACCCGTTACGCATTGTTCGCGTTCGGTGCGGTTTATGTAACTAGTTTGCTTAAATTAGCCGAAACGGGTCAAACGTTATCATTTTTATCTCAAAATCCAGAATGCGTTTAGTTTACCCATATTATACAAGTATACAAACTTGTCAGGTCTAAACCACATTCTAATCTGGTCTTCGCGTAATCGTGTGTTTTGAATCGTATATATTCCTTTAAAACTAATCGGTCTAAGTTTAGACTTAATTAAGACCCGTTAGGAATCTAATAAGTTATTAAAACCTTCGTTCCAGATTAGGAGACCAGTAAAAGATACTTGCACTCGCTGATTGTGATATATACTTGCTCAGGTAAATACTTTTAACTTATTTTCCCTTATACGGGCTTGGGGTACGGTATATATAAAATACCGCTTGGTCGGGCATTGAATTGTTAATCATATGAAGGTTAATTTATTGAGATGGCCCGTTTAATCTGTTTTGTTTGTTTAAAGCCTTTGGGGGGTTAATGACCATGTCCCGGATATCCTTGGCATCATTCATTGAAATGGCCACGACCTAAGCACGGGGTGTAGGCATACACCTGCCAGTGCATATATATATATAAAGGTATAACCGACGGTTTGAGAATAACTCGTTGCGGGATTATATCATGTGGTGTGTCTATTAATCTTTAACCCGGTATTCAGCCCGGGCTACTGAACGTATAACGAACATGTAATTCTTTTACAAGTTTATATATATAAATAATTATCCCAAGTTATAAAAGATATTTTTGTGCCTTGTGCATTCAAATCAATTTTCTTAAACATTTTCAAAATGAGTCGGTTAATTGTATTTAACAGCGTAAACTGACGTATTTTCCAAAAAGGCTAAGTGCAGGTACTAAACGGAATAGGCTGGCTACTTCTAGCATCAATAAAGAGTCTTGCAAGCTTAGATGTTATAAATCTGTTGAACAATGATCTTTTTAACTTTTGATCCGCCTGTGGATCCCTTGCAACCGTTATTGTAATACACTTGATATTACTTTTAATTAGGTTTGTAATGAATTTATCTTTCAACTTCCGCTGTGAATTAAACTGTGATAAATTGTCTATAATGATATCAACTACGTCACGATACTCCCCACCGGGCCCACCGGTAATACGTGAAAATATTGGGGTGTGACACTTTTACAGACGCTGCGTATGGGGCAATACGCTGCATTTTAGTGTAACCATTTTACCATTTTGCCCTTGTGTTGAGGCAATACAAAGCCAAAAACAGGGGCTGTTTTGTCATTTGCATCTCATATGCTGCGTAGGGATCCCTACGCAACGTATATAAAGATCCTTTTTTTATTTTTTTGTGTTTTCCTTTGTTTATATTTATAGAAAACAGTATTATTTGATAAATAACACAAATATAATTTAGAAAAGCTAAAAATAATAAAAAAATTGTGAATTATAAAAATTAAAAATGATACAAACTTTATAAATTAAAAAATTTCTACAATTTACAAAAATACAAGTTTCCGCTTAATCTTTGATAACATTTAAACTCGGTTCTCTATCTTTGTCTGAGTCTGATTTAGGATTGGTTAACTCGTAGTAGTGCTGTAACCGCGGTCTATACATTTCTTCCCACCGTTTCACAGCTATTGATCGATGTGTCGACCACAATGGGGTCACTAAAGGCATGGGGTAGTCTCCTTCCAACTTAGCATGTATGAAGTGTCCCTCGTAAACATGTAAGAGCGTTATCGCTTGAGGTCGTGGATCTAGTGGGGCATCCGTTAATGGGAAGATGGTAGAGCTCCCTTCGATGCTTAGCACGTGGAGGACAATATTATACCTTTGCGCTACGAGAAGCCCTACGTGGGGCATTTCCATCCAGTGACTTGGATCACACCCTTTCACTGAATGCCATTCGATGCTGTTACGTATTCGTTTAAAGTCTCCTTTGTTATATCTTTCGAATACATGCTTCAAACGCGGCTCGTTATGGTCAATCTCCAGTAGTAAATCACTTCGAATACGGGGCCATACGTGTTCTGTAAAACCTAACCCGACAGCCACAGACCTGTACCCACAATGACCGTCTGGGGTCACATCTTGTATACGCGATATGTAAGAGTGAAACTCTGATGGAATTTAATTCTTAAACCTCTTAATACTTAACAAGTGCTCGTCCCCCTTCATTAATAAAAAACCCTGATCATCTCGTGTCTCCTTCTTTTTAGAACTCGTTGAACTGTTTCGTTGCATTTTAGGTTTTTCAGACCTTACAACCGAACCAGTTCCACGAGAGCCCTCTGACGGTACGTATGAGCTGTGTCGGGGTAAATCGTACCTATGTTTGGGGGAAGCGGTATATACGTTGCTGTCCTCGCCATAAGAGCTGTATCTCGCAGCTTCGTCTAACCTCGCAGCTTCATCTAGCCTTTCTTGTACTTTCTTTGATGTAGGCCGACTGCGAGTATTTTGCTGGACGATCGGTGGTTTCTTGGTTGACGATTTCGGGGTGAAGACCGCTTTTATCTTTGAAAGCAAACTCTTTTCCTGAACGGGGGACTGCGCCTCTAAATGTTGCCGTACATTATTGAGCTCTGCTACAACATCGACTTCCTCGTCTACCTAAAACACACGGGAGCAAGTCAAGCTTATGCCAGAATACATCTATGTCGTCGAATTGTATCATACGCCCTGCACAGTTAAGTTAATACGGTGTGAGAAACAACTAAATCGTACAAAATAACAAAAGGTTTGTAGTTTTAATATTTTTTACCTGTACGTTTGTAGTTTTCCAGCCTACAAGCACACGGCAATCCACAGCTAAGCCACATATGGCAACCACATGATGCGTTAAGTTTCCGCAACACCTCCAACTTCCTCAGTAGCTCTTTTGCCAGCAAATCAAGTGCTTCATGGGAAACCTTTCCACGTAGGTTGTCCAACAGTGGGTATCTGTGGTGGTTCATCGTTTTTTCGATGCTCTCGGTGAAACTTTTTTGTATTTCATCGTATTGAGTTTCAACTATATCAATGACGCATCTTGCTATTCGCTCCAATGAACTCCCGCGCGTAACGTATCTTTTTAAATTTGCGTGCTGGTTCTCAACTCTGTTGGTGGTGCGCTGACCAAAGTTGCGACACTTATCGGTCCACGCATAAACGAAAATTTCTTTATAGTCTTTGAGCCAGTTTTCGTAGACGTAATCAAAGACACCTGCAAAAATAAAATAAAATAATGAAATGTAAAAGCGTGTGTAAAATATAATAGATTGGGTGAGTCGTTTGTTGAAGGAACACTTACTTTCTCGGTTGGCAACCACGAGTCGGTTATACATTTTCTCCAAGTTATACTTGTACATGGGCTCTAACGCAGATTCGCACACTCTCCGCCAGTACGACATAAATTTCCCCCAATCTTCTTTATTGAACCCTTGCTTGCAATGTTTAACTATATTTTGTTCGATGTGAAAGTGGCATAGAAGCCTGGTTACGTTCAGGAATACTTTAGCACACGCGTTAATTAGGGCAAGCTCTTTATCCGTGACTATCACATGTGGCATCATACATTGATGCAACATTGACTTGATCCGCTCAAGCACCCACACGTAGTTACCCCTTCGTTCTTTACAAATAACGGCATGTGCGATACAAAAAGACTTGTTGGTCGACGTCAAACCCACAACCTGGACAAATGGCATGTTGTAGATGTTTGTTTTGTAGGTCGCGTCGATCAACATCACGTGCGGGAATGCATGCCACATAGTGATTGAATAAGGATGAACAAAGAAAATCTCTGTTATGACATCTGTTTTGGGTTCCTGTCGGGTGTCATAAATGAATCGGTGGTCATGCAGCAGGCTTTCCAGTGCCTGCTTAGGAGTCTTTCCGTCCATCAGTGTCGCTCTAATTTTTTGTGCCGCATTTTGCACGTCTTTCTGAACGTGCAGGCTGTCAGGGAACTGTTTCTTAGGGTTTGAAATATGATACGTAGCTCCATGTTTTGAGCAGTTAGCTGCTCCACTAGCTTGTATTCGACTTCAGTAAATCTTCGCACAAAAGCGTGGCCCAACAGACTCGTCGTAGGTTCGTGGTTATGGTTCGCGTTGTCCACTTTTAACTCCCACGTGTCATTCGTCACGTCCCGGATGGCGAGTAATGAAAATGGGCAACCGATATTTTTGCTACCAGCTTTCCTAACTGTTGCTTTACTACGGTGCTCACCACTACGGTCGCACACAAACCATACCATCCCAGTAGTACCGCCAATATTTTTCGATCGGCGGGTAACAATTACGTAACCATACTCCTTTCCCATTTCTTGTACCCAATTCTTCAAATCAGTTAGAGACATGAAACGCTAAAAAAAAGTTACGTTAATAATAATAACAACAATAACAAAAACAACAACAACAACAACAACAACAACAACAACAACAACAACAATAATAATAATAATAATAATAATAATAATAAGAGTAACCTGCCATTTTGGTCCCTGTGGTTTGGCCATTTTTGCCATTTTAGTCCAAATCTCAGACTTTTTACATCTGGGTCCCTGTGGTTTCACTTTTATTGCCATTTTAGTCCAAAATCCAAAAACCCCCTATTTTGACTGTTGAAATGTGATTGTTTTGTCCTTTTGTGCAGGGGCATTTTGATCATTCTGATTTACTCTTCTAATAAATTAAAACAAAATTAATTATATTATATATATATATATATATATAAATCTCTCTCTCTCTCTCACATCATATATAACCCTAACTCTGGTCACACCTTAGTTCTTTTGTCCCGCCCGATTCATAGAAACCTCCAAGCAGCTCCGATTGTCTTCTCTCCAAGACCCTGCAACTCACCAGCTCCGATTCATAGAAACCTCCGATGACACTCCGACTACACCTCCGATTCATACCCATTGTCTTCTCTCAAAGACCCTGCAACTCACCAGCTCCGATTCATAGAAACCTCCGACGACACTCCGACTACACCTCCGATTACCTCTCTTCTTTCCGAACGAGTTTCCGGCGACCTCATCCCCACTCCGTTCACTTAACGGCAGCTCGCGTCTCCGGTACTCGGAACACCGCATCGATCTACTCTGATACGACCCTCAATCCAGGTTAGATTTCGCATGGTTTAAATTCTTGAAACTGTTTGAATAATGATGGAAACTGATAAGAAAATGGGTGGGGGTGGGGTTGGGTAGTTGGGCGGTGGTTGCAGGGGGTGCGAGGTGCAGAGGTGCAGAGGTTGAAGATGATGATAATCAGGGGGTTGAGGTTGAAGATTTTGCTTCTGAAAGCGAGTCTTGAAACGGCTCTCAATGGTAATGATTTTGCTTCTGTGAAAGCGAGTCTTGTGGTGGTTTTTATGAGGTTAGGTTGATTTTGATGGTTAAAAAACAGAGCTTTTTGAATTGTGGTTTGTAGGTGTTGAAGTTCACTGTAATTAGATGAGAGTTTTATTTGGGTTTTGAAATTTGGGTTTTTTGAATCGGAATAATGTTGTTGTTGTTCACCGAATTGAATGATGGGTTTCTTTTGATGCATTTACAAGTTAATCATGTGTTGATCTGTGTGTGTGTTTAGGGACAATTGAATGTGATGAATGTTGATTTATGATGAATGCCTGAGGTTGAAGATGATGATGTAATTGGGAAGGGGTATTTATATTTGTAGGGTTTTTTAATAAAGAAATTTTTTAATGAAAATTAAAAGGACAAAACTACCCCTGCAGATAAAGACAAAAAAAGGGATATTGAAACAGTCAAAAATTAGAGTTTTTGAGATTTGGACTAAAATGGCAACAAAATGCAAACCACAGGGACCCAGATGTAAAAAGTTTAAGATTTGGACTAAAATGGCAAAAGTGCCCAAACCACAGGGACCAAAATGGCAGTTTACTCTAATAATAATAATAATAATAATAATAATAATAATAACAATAACAATAATAATAATAATAACAATTATAATTATAATATTTTTAACAATAATAATAATAGTTATAATATTTTTAACAATAATAATAATAATAATAATAATAATAACAATAATAATAATAATAATAACAACAACAATTATAATTCTAATATTTTTAACAATAACAACAATAATAATAATTATAATTATAATATTTTTAACAATAATAATAATAATAACAATAATAATAATAATAACAATAATAATAATAATAATAATTATAATAATAATAATAATAATAATTATAATTATAGTATTTTTAACAATAATAACAATAATAATAATTATTATAACTATAATATTTTTAACAATAATAATAATAATAGTAATAATAATAATTATAATTATAATTATAATATTTTTAACAATAATAATAATAATTATTTTAATGTGATACCTCATTTATTTGAAACGGATTGCCCGGGGTAGATGGTTTATAAAGTGGTGTGTTACGGGGCTCATAACCATATCCACCATATTCTTCGTATCCACCGTAGCCTCCGTATCCACCGTATCCACATTCACCCCCATATCTATCGTATCCACTGTATCCACATTCACCCCCGTATCCACCGTATCCATCTTCTGCCCCGTATCCACCGTATCCACCTTCACCCCCGTATCCACTGTAACCTCCGTATCCACCTTCACCCTCGTATCCCCCGTAACCCGGATACGATTGCTGCATCAGGTAATATGGTTCATCAACAGGTGCATTCTCAGCACCGTATCCACTTTGTTGCACGTACGGAGATTCATACCCGTATCCGTAATCCGGATACACTTGATGCGCCGGGTAATTTGGTTCATCAACAGGTGGAGTGGGAGTCTTGTTCAAGTATGGCAACGGACTCCAGACACAACCTCCTCCCCCTCATTGGCATCATTTGCTCCCATGTGTCGTTAGAATAGCGATTACCGAAATAATTCTCGTTCCAAAATGATGACATTTTAACAAGATTGAACAAAAAACAGAACAAATGATTTTGGTTTGGGGTGTAAATTGTTTACTGAAGAAGAATATGAAAAACAGAAGAAGAGATGAAGTAAGTGTTGTGCTTGTGCGAAGATGAAAAGAAAGCAGAGCTAAATAGACTTTTAAATTTACTAAAATACGCAGCGTATAGATCTCTACTCCCCGTATTGCTTTATTCACGCGCCTGGAGAACATCGTATCAGTGACCTCTACGCAGCTTATAGGGTTACCCCTATACACAGCGTATAGCTCTCTACGCTGCGTATGTAAGGGGCAGGTACACGACCAGACAGTCAAACCTAGTACCATGTCATGTAAACCTTAAGTGTGTAGATAGCCTGCCAAGGTGTGCAAACAGTTAGAGCCATAAAAAGTGTTAATGTAAGTATTTCAAATGGTTGGAAATATATGTATCCACATAAAAAAATGAAGTACCCATCTCAGAATATGAATAATATGAAGTACCTTGAAAATAAGGGAATTATAAGATTTAAGATGTCATTTTAGGTTAGTAGAACTGGCCCGTGAACTATAAGGCTGGACGGAGTGCTTGGTGCAAGTGGCTATCGACGCCGATTTCATGTCCTAGGTGGCATGTGAAGAGTAGCTGATGAAATCACACCCCATTGGCAAGATCTTAAATCCTCATACATACCGCAATCTGCAAAGGAAATCACACACACATGCCGGTTCCAATCGGAAAATTAAGCAAACACCATTCCGCATGCGTTGGTGACGACGATGTTGCTGATTTTCATTCACGCCGAACCCACTCTGTCCGGCCTAAGTTTTGAAACTTTAACTGAGCCCCACTTTTAGATAATAATTCAAACCAGATGCAAAAATTGGGTCCTATTACATTGAAAAGGTTTTTTTTTTTTATATATGTAAGTAATTAAAAAGGATGCATAGTCAAATGGGTTTGTTATACACCCTTATAACAAATTATAGAAAGTCAATTTATGAAAATGTGACAGAACGCTATTTCTTCTTAATAAATAACCACGTTCAATCTAAAAGAGCTCAACCGGGTTCTATTTGCTCGTTTAGTTTCATGTGAAGTGACGTATCTATAATTTTATTGTAGTAAATTGCATTCATTATTGGTAGAACCCACAAGTTTGAACCATATTAGTAAAGACAGGCAAGTTCAGGTAAAAAGGTTACCACATTTTGTTCATTTCAATATACTTATTACAATTACAGAACCGGTCAAATGATGTACACAAACTATTACCATTGTGTGAATAGTGTAACCATATATCATATATGTTTAGGTGTTGTTTGTACTCAAGACTTAGGTAAACATAACTCGATCAAGTTCACGGCCTCAACCAATATTTAAAGTGCCACCACCACCTCAAAGAACACAGAAAACCTCTACTGAGATATACCATAAAAACTCAAACTGATGACCCTTTCCACTTCCATCATTACTCACCATCTTATCTTCTTCCTCCTCCTACTCCTCCTCCATGCTCCACCATGTCCCGCTAGCGGCGGATCATGGTCCATCCTCCTCCCAAGCATTGGCATCTCAGCCATGCACATGCAACTACTTCCCAATGACCGTGTTATTATGTTTGATCGCACTGACTTTGGCCCCTCTCAAATCTCCCTTCCAAAAGGAAAATGCCGCCACAACGCAACCGATTGCTCTGCCCATTCGGTTGAGTATGATGTTGCGTCCAATTCCATACGTCCACTTACTCTACGTACAGATATTTGGTGTTCCTCTGGAGCTTTAATGCCCAATGGAAGATTGACCCAAACCGGTGGCTGGAATGAAGGTTTTCGTGTTGTGAGGAATTATAAACCATGTGACAAATGTGATTGGCAAGAGATACAAAATGGGTTGGTCCAACCAAGATGGTACGCAACCAATCATATATTGCCTGACGGCCGCCAAATTATTATTGGCGGACGTCATACATTCGACTATGAGTTTTATCCTAAGATGTCAGCAACCGAGAACCCTCACAGTTTACCTTTTCTTGTTCAAACAAATGATCCCAATGTTGAAAATAATTTGTACCCATTTGTATTCCTCAATTCTGATGGAAATTTGTTTATTTTTGCAAACAACCGCGCAATTTTATTTGACTACTCAAAGAACCAAGTTGTGAGGACGTACCCAAGTATGCCCGGTGGTCAACCAAGGAACTACCCGAGCACAGGCTCGGCGGTACTACTACCTTTGCGGATAACAAATGAGGTGGTAGATACTGTGGAGGTTATGATTTGTGGAGGCGCGCCAAAAGGAGCTTTCACTAATGCATTAAATGGGAAATTTGATAGAGCTTTGGATACTTGTGGTCGGATTAAAATATCCGACCAATATCCAAAATGGTTCATGGAAACCATGCCTTTGGCTCGAGTAGTAGGCGACATGCTACTACTCCCAAATGGCCATGTATTGCTCATTAATGGTGCGTCAGCTGGGTCCGCAGGGTGGGAGCTTGGGAGGAACCCTGTTCTAAACCCAGTAGTTTACGGTCCTGAGGACCCAGTTGGCTCTAGATTTAAGGTGCAGAACCCAAGCACCAAACCTCGAGTTTATCATTCCACCGCAGTTTTGTTAAGAGATGGACGGGTTCTAGTTGGTGGAAGTAATCCTCATGACAAATATGTGTTCACCGACGTAATTTACCCAACAGAATTGAGCTTGGAAGCCTTTTCTCCTTCTTATTTGGATTCTAGTTTGGTCACATTACGCCCCAACATAATCTTGCCAAAAATTAATTCAAAGATAAGATATGGTAAAGGGCTGGCTATTAGATTTACCGTGTCAGGCCCTGTGAATCTGAATTTGGTCTCAGTGACAATGATATCACCCTCATTTAACACACACTCGTTTTCCATGAATCAAAGGTTGTTGGTCCTTGACAGCAGAAACTCCACCAAGTCTGTCGGACAATCTTACTATACAGTCGATGTGATAGCGCCTCCATCCGGTAATATTGCTCCGGCTGGTTACTATCTTCTGTTTGTGGTCCATAAAGAGATACCAAGTCCAGGTGTATGGGTCCGAATACAGTGATTAAAAATCTGCAGTTGGTCTGCATTTATTGCTTTTATTTATGATTACTTATTTCTATCGTACCCCATTTATTAAGTGTAGATATATTTCTTTCACAATTGTAACTTAATAAACATATAAGATCGAAGATAGCTTCCTGTGTTATTTCATGTAATGTAATAATCATGACTGGAATATCAATTAAATAGATGTCGAGAAAATCACGAGGAGCAAAATTAATAATCTGCAGCAAACTTTAAAAGATTAGAAGCTTTTGGAATAAATGTAACACCTTACTTAAATACTCACGACATTTGTAGATAAGAGAGATGTTGGGTTCATAAGAAATACCAGATCTCAAATATCACCAACTCGTTTTAAGCGCATTAACTTTGAATGAGAAGAGAACTCCGCAGTTAAGTGTGCTCGGGAGGATCAGGACCAGGATAAAGGACCTCCTAGCGGGCAAAACTGACAATATTGGTAATTGTCCGATATATTCTTGGATTTTTCTATAAGAAAGAAATTAAAAAAAATTGAACCAATCCAGTGTTGTTAATTTTGGGGCTTTGTATTGCTTTTGCACATCAAGAATCACATAAACAAATAACACTAGCTGCAACTTTTCTCTTTTCAGTTGTACATTGCTAGTTTGTTACATCTGACCTCTCATACCATCAATATTGTCCACTTCGCTTACGAGGACCTCACGGATTTGTTTTTTGTTGCTCAAGTCAAGACTTCCCATGAGATCACTAATCCTGATACTAATGGATATCGAAATAATTATCTAGCACCATGGTATAAAAGAAACAAAATTTAGGTGTGTAATTAAACGATACTGTTCAATACAGAGTTCTCTGAGAACACGAGATTTCTCTAAAGATACAAATTAAGATCTAATTAACAAAAACACAAAATCTTTTAACCAAAAAATACAATATATCTAACTAAGCTTCAATAATTAAAGAAGCAACTATCAATAGCATATATACAAGAACCCTAACAGAAACTAGGAGTTGGTGAAGACTATCAAAGAGCTTAGAGGATCTTACAAATGGTGTGTGGTGAGATCTGAACAAAATACATGGATCAGACTACTTAAACTCAACATTTACACTTAGCTCCCCTGAGACTTCACTCCATCCACAAAGCACTTCATGCTAGCATCCAACCTCCACAAGGAGCTTCATCTTTCCGACTTTGAGGGTTTAGACCCCACACATAAAAATCAAAATAAATTAATCATTTAACCCCAAATTGTGTTTGCCACTTCAAATTGGTCAGTGTCATCCAAATTATAATTTTTTGGTTGTATATAAAGGTAAAATAAATGTCTATACCCCTCCAAAGAGACACTTTGATAGAAACCTTTTAAAAAGACCCGATGGTTGCAACGACATGTCTCAAACTTTTTATCATTAACTCTTGTGACCCAAGTATATGTAGAGAGTGATTGGCAACAACGGTTCGAAACATTTCATTGCTAGCTAATATCTATGCATACGTACCATGATCTAACCTTTTGATTCCTAAATATTATGGTCACTAAGACTTGTTCTCGAACTCAATAAGACTAAACCTAAATTGACTTCTTTGCTTATTTTTGAAAAGTGATCGTGGCACTCGCGGGGAGGGGGATCGGTGACCCCATTCACCGCTCGGGAACACCGGCGCCATCGGTGCGGGGAGGGGGTGCGGGGAGGGGAATCGGGGAGGAGACACCGATTGAAGGAGGAGAGAGATGGTGGGCCAGCCTATTTTTCAACCAATCAAAACCTTTTTTTTTTAAGAGTTAACTGCCATTTTCGTCCCTGTGGTTTGGTCACTTTGGCCATTTCAGTCCATTTTTCAAAAATGCGCCATTTTCGTCCCCCACGTTCTGGAAAGGTGCCATTTCAGTCCAAAAATCATAACCCAGTTAAGTCAGTTTGTAAATAAGGACTGATTGTGTAAATTTGTAACATAAAGGACTGATTGTGTAAATTTGAAAAATGGACTGAAATGGCAGTTAACACCACCACCACTAGCCCTGCCACCACCACCACTCCGCTGCCACCACCACTACCACCGCCACCACCGCCACCACAGCCCTCCCACCACCACCACTCCGCTGCCACCGCCACCACTGAAATGGTCATCATCGATCATCATCGACCTTCATCATCATTTGGTCTTCTCCGACGAACAACCACCCGACACCCCCTTTTTTTCTTGGTTAAACAGTCGGCCACCACCATTTGGTGGTGGCGTACGGCGGCACGACAGCGAGAGAGAAAAAGGAGGGAGGAACAGAGAGATAGAAAGGGGCGACGAGACGGAGAAAGGGAGTGCGACGGAGGTGGTAGTGCAGCAGGGCTCCGGTGACCAAACAATAGTCAATTTAACGAGTGGCCATTGGCCAATGATTTGCATCTCCACGAGAACACATATCCCTTCTACCTTCCACCCAATGAGAAATAAATTTCTCATTCACGATTACGTCATATCAATTTAAGAGAGGCCACATTCCAAAACTATGTCACCCACATTCCAAATCTTTTTTTTTCTTCTTGTCTTCTTCTAGTTTATTCTTATGTTGTTGCATCCTATTTTCTTACAATCTTCTGATTGTGTTACCAAGTTCTAGTACGTGGTTGTGTTACCCTCACCTATACAATCGATATGTTTACCCAAAACAGAACAAGAAACGCTCACCGGAGCCCTGCTGCACTACCATCGTCACCGGCGAACCGCCGCCTTACTACCGCCACAGTACCCCACCGCCGCCAGCAACCTGCTGCACTACCACCTCCGTCGCACTCCCTTTCTCCGTGTTCGAAGTTCTTGAATTTCCCGATCATCATCGTATCAGCAACATCGCTCCTTCAAATAACCATCATCATCACACCTTCAGCCATCTTCACTGTTCCGTTCGTCATCAGTCTCCGGTCACGTTCATCACCTCTGTTTCGGTATCGAGTTCAAGTCCATTTTTCAGTCCATTTCAGTGGTGGCGGTGGCAGCGGAGTGGTGGTGGTGGCAGGGCTGTGGTGACGGTGGTGGTGGTGGTGGCAGCGGAGTGGTGGTGGTGGCAGGGCTAGTGGTGGTGGTGTTAACTGCCATTTCAGTCCATTTTTCAAATTTACACAATCAGTCCTTTATGTTACAAATTTACACTATCAGTCCTTATTTACAAACTGACTTAACTGGGTTATGATTTTTGGACTGAAATGGCACCTTTCCAGAACGTGGGGGACGAAAATGGCGCATTTTTGAAAAATGGACTGAAATGGCCAAAGTGACCAAACCACAGGGACGAAAATGGCAGTTAACTCTTTTTTTAAATAAAAAAAAGAGGGGAGTTAAGAGGGGAGTGGCGCCATCAAATTGAGGGTGTGAGGGGAGTTAAGAGGGGAGTTGACGTGGTGCGTGCTGATTGGCCGTGCGTAAGAGAGGGGACCCCCCTCTTAGGGGAGTGCCCCGTTCACCCGAAAAATTTGAACTTTGAAGGCCCTTTATGTATCAACTTAGGGTGAACGGGGCACTCCCCTAAGAGGGGAGTCCCCTCTCTTACGCACGACCAATCAGCACGCGTCACGTCAACTCCCCTCTTAACTCCCCTCACACCCTCAATTTGATGGCGCCACTCCCCTCTTAACTCCCCTTGTTTTTTTATTAAAAAAAAAAAGGTTTTGATTGGTTGAAAAATAGGCTGGCCCACCATCTCTCTCCTCCTTCAATCGGTGTCTCCTCCCCGATTCCCCTCCCCGCACCGATGGCGCCGGTGTTCCCGAGCGGGGAATGGGGTCACCGCACCCTCTCCCCGAGAGTGCCCCGGATACCCTATACATATTAGGGGACTGGGGGTGGTACAAATTCCATCACTCACAATATCCAACCAAGTTCCGCCATGTCATCAACCATTATTTCATCACTCACAACCTTTTTTAGTGGCGGCGGTCATCACTCACAACACCCAACAATAAACCCCCACACCCACTCACATCAATTATCACGGAATGGATATCAACGCGTGGAAAACTCCACGAGTGGTAAAGTTTACGAGTGATGGGAGGTGGTGGCGGCGGTGTGCTAAAGTTTTCCACGAGTGATGGGAGTTCCAACACGCACCACCCCCAGTCCCCTTATTTGTTATTGTCGATTCTAGAAATTAAGTTGTATTTTGGTATCATTTTCAAAATGTAAACAAGTTTTATGCCATTTTAAACCCAAATGAATGCATGTTCCTACATAAAGGGAGGTAGAAACCCATTTTTCTTCATAAAGGAATAAGTCATTTGACTTTCATCGCAATTTTGGAAAGATCATCTTACCTGCTAATTTAAATAAATGGCATGGTAACAAAGGGTTTTTATCCTAGCGGTAGATGTGTCATAATGGTGTCTCTCTCCCCAAATGGTTAAGGGTTCAATTCATATGGTGGACAATGTGTAGATTTTGTAGTAAGATTAGAGTGTGTATGAATTAGCTTTGCTAAAAAACAGATACATGGCATGGTAACGAAAAGTGCTACATGGTTAGGGGGGACGGGGCGCCCCGTTTTCACCACCCCATCACGCACACCGCCACCACCCCTTTTGAAAACACGTGGAATTTAAAACGCGTGAAATGTTTAACGCGATGTAATTTGAAAGTTGGAACATTGTTGTTTTGACCGTTTGGAATGTAGCGGTTTGGAATTAAAAAAAAAAAACTTAAACAATCTAAATATATATCACACTTTCTTCAAAATTTATACCATTTCACCCACACCAAAACATAACTATATATCACATATTCTACATATTTCACAAATGGAATTTCCTACGTATTCGTTTCCGATGGACAGCGATAGCGATAGTCAAACGTCTTCCGACAATGAGACGCATGAATTTTTCGAGAAGGTGTATAACGCACTTGAAGCAAGTTCGAGCCGTCCAAAGAAGAAAATGGTTGATCGTGATCGTATACATGCCAACGAAGTGTTAATGAATGAATCTGAAGAATCCGGTCTACAATGCCGAAACGTTTAGAGATCGGTTTCGTTTACCAAAAGAATTATTTTTAAAAATTGTTGGAGACATCGAAGCAAGCGAAGAATGGTTTCAAGAACGTTACGAAGGGAGGGGCAAACGTAGTTTCACGCCGATACAAAAATGCACATCCGCCATTCGCCAACTAGCGACAGGTAACCCTCCCGATGAATTTGATGAATACTTAGTTATGTCGGACAGAACTTCACGTGAATGTTTACAATTTTTTTGTAACGCGATCATTAAATTGTATGGTGAACAGTTTGTACGTAAACCGACGAGACATGACATCTCACGTATTTACGCCGCCCATGAGGCTAGATGGCATTTTCTAGGGATACTCGGTAGCATCGATTGTACACATATCGAATGGAGAAATTGTCCACGAGAGTTGCGAGGGACGTATGTTAGGGGTGACGTCAAAATACCAACCATCATACTTGAAGCGGTGACGTCGAATGATTTATGGTTTTGGCATTCATATTTTGGTGTTCCAGGTTAAAACAACGACATCAATGTTTTGCACACGATGCCATTGTTTCAAACCGTAACAGATGGTACCGCATCCTTCTGTCCATTCTATGTTAACGGAAGATATTACAGACGAGACTTTGTTCTTGTGGATGGTATCTACCCATCATGGTCTGTCTTTGTGAAAGCTCCTTCATTTCCTATCAAGGTTAAAGAAAAGACGTTCAAAAGGTTGCGAGAATCGGCAAGAAAAGATGTTGAGAGAGTTTTTGGTGTTTTAAAGGGTAGATGGGACATACTAAACCGACTGGTTCATCCGATGAATAAGAAAACAATACATAGCATAGTATATGCATGTATCATATTGCACAATATGCTAATCAAAGAAGACGGGCGTGCAATATCTCCAGATTGGGTGTCGGATCCTCCTACACAAGTTCATGATCCCGAAACTGTCCAACAAGACTTGCGTAATGAAGAAATTCACTTTCGGTTGAGATACGATTTAATTGAACTTGTAGGTTCTTTAGGTTTGGAATTTCCTGATTCGGACGGGGAGTAGGTTTTCTTTATATATGTTTTTATTTTTATAAGTTGTAGTCTAAAATATTTCTAGAAATGTTGTTTTTAATTTAAATCAAATTTATAATTTATAACTTTATTGTTAATTTATAATTTAAAAACAAAAAAAAAAGGTTGTGAGTGATGGAATTCCATCACAAGTGATGGGCATTTCCACTAAAATCCATCACTAACTAGTGATGGAATAATGCTTGATGACATGACGGAACTTGATTGTAAATTGTGAATGATGAGTGAGTGATGAGTGATAGGCGCCCCTACCCCCTTATAATTATTGATTTACTTGAACTAAATGGAGGATTGTTCAATGGAGACGGGGAAAAGAAACATAGCCCATAGGGTTATTTCAAGGGATTTTCTAATGGCACACCCCATGTCTATCCGCACACTTTTTCAATCCAATACGCATCGTATAGGCCTATACGATGCGTTTTGAGATAAAGTAAAAGACATGGCAGACTGACAGGTGCATGTTATGTCTGGCGGCGGGCTTGATACGCATCGTATAGGCCTATACGATGCGTATCAAGGCACTGGTTTTTAGAAGTTTATTTTTAGATGTATTGTGTCGAATGCGGGCCCGAGAAAAGAAAGGGATTTCGAGCAGTTGGTCGATGACATGATAGATAAAGATCTTGACACGATCATATCCATTTTCAAGTGTAACGCCCTACGTTTTCATACTTTCCATATTTAGAAACCATTGCTGGAAATTCTATTTTTTTGGAAATCTTGTATTCCTTGTAATCGTATTTCGTTGTATCGTTGTAAAATCCGAGACTTTGATCCTAATGAAACGAATCTTTTATACATCGTTTATACATGTTTATACATTGATACGTGCACTCGTTTGATACATGGTTCGTAATTCGTATAAACGTAAGCTTAACTCGTAAACAATGATCGTGTATTCGTAATCCTTAAATCTTCATACATTTAAACACTAAGTTATTCGATTATAAGATTAAGTGTATGTTTTTTTTCACTTGATCATACCAAACTATAAACCATACATACTTGTTACATTTCATATGTTATACACACCTATGTTATCACACTTTTTGTTAAATTAAAACATGTCATTTATGCATTTTGGACCTTGTTACAAGTTACATACATACTAGACACCATGTAACACTTTATTAAACATCAAATATATACCTTCTAATGTCAAAAAAATAAAATAAAATAAAAATTATAGGGTTGTTAACAGCCTTGCATCAGCCCACTTAATTTCCCTGTTTTGAGTTATTTAGCCCACTAAACACTTCCAAAGCCCAACCCAATGAAACCCTATCCATCCCCTATATAACCCAAACCTCCTCCAAGCATTTTTCACTTTCTAAACACTCTCCATTCACTCTCAAACACTCCAAACCGTAGCTAATTGCAGAAGTTTGAGCAGATTTATACCGCTTCACTAAAGTGATCATAACTCACTCAATTCTTATCCGATTCACTCGATTCTTTTTCCTACTACTTTGTATTGACCTTAGCTACGTTTCCATGGGATTTCCCTGAAAAAACCAGAGCCTGGAATGTTGCCAAAAGGGCTCCAAAGTGGACTGGTTTTTCTGTTCTTGTTTCAAACTTTGATAAACTTGTTTAAACTTGAGGAAACTCATCTCAAACCTATGTCCTTATGCTTATAACCACTTCTATGGTTAGTTAGGCTTAAAAAAAAGGTTGAGACATTCAAAATCAGAGGTATAAACCTCACAAACTTTCTGTTTTGTTTAAGGGTTCTCAAACCTATATCCTTATGCTTATAACCACTTCTATGGTTAGTTAGGCTTAAAAAAAAGGTTGAGACATTCAAAATCAGAGGTATAAACCTCACAAACTTTCTGTTTTGTTCAAGGGTTTTAACCCACAAATGATGCTCAAGTTCAAGACTTGATGATTGTGTGATTTAGGATTAGCTTGGGCTAACCTACTTGAAAATCCACACATTGCTTGATGTTTTCACATAGATTAGTTGTTCATATTCTATTGTTTCTTGTAAATTCATGACCCTCCTTGTTGTTCATAACAACAAGTGTAGTGGTGAACAATAGAGGTACCTAAATGGAAGCTTTGTTCTTCCTACCTCATGTATGAATTCCATGATACTTAGAGGTGCCTAAATGAAGACTTTAATCTTCTACCTCATGCTTGACTTATACGATGTAATATACACTATGTAATACTTATGTAACAACCAAATAATCGAACTCTTGGTGATGAACTAATGGACATTCGTCAAGCTAGTAGATTGTATCATCTTAGGCCTTGACAACTTGTCACGATTCTAATGGAACTTTGTTCCATGAAAACATTTAAACTCTTTAAGAGTTTCATAGTGTTAAGAATAAGTGTCATAGGTGTTAGATGATTATTTTCATATGTTTATTTTTCATGTTATTTAAACTCCAAATCCCTAGAACCATATGTAAACACCTCTAAAACTCCAAATCGAACACATTCAACTTCCTAGTATCAACAACTTTGTCACATGGGTTAATCGGAAAGCATATGCAACTTTGTGAGTACACTTGACCCATTTTCCTTTTAATACACTTTGGGTGCAACATGTTTTACTTGTTAAAATGCACGATTCACAAACATGCTTTTATTCGTTCAATCCTTATACATGTTTTGCTATGCTTAGGTTCATGCTAGAATACATACTACTTGTTAACTCGGCTTAACAATTATAGCGCTACAGGAGTAGCACACCACCCGACGGGGTTTTGTTGAGTCTTTATTCTATAACGGTCTCGTCACTTTTGTGTCGAGGGATGCTAAATACTAGTGGACACTAGAGTTGACATATTGTTATGCATGATAGATTGACCTTTTATACCAATTGCTATGTTGGATTGAAAATGCCTTTTTATACATATGCCACGAGTCTAAAACTAGTGTACTCGCCAATACCTTTGTATTGAACTATGCTTTTAAAACATGTTGCAGGTTTAGCGATGATGTTGATGATGCATGGAATATAGTAGGATGCTTAGATACACACTTTAAATTTTGTATTTTATTTGTATTGTATTTCATTATTCATGTTGTATTTGTTTCAAATCCTTGTAATTGACTCTTTAGAAATGAAATGAAAATTTATCATTTAAATACTTGTCACAAATAGTGTTATGAAGTCTTTTGCAATCTATTTCATCTCACTCTGATGTTTCCGCCATCGGTTGGGGTGTGACAGATTGGTATCAGAGCTATAACTATAGGGAATTAGGAAAATTGCCATGCTTTTGACCTAGTCTATAGTTAGGCACCAAAATTCGACCATACTTGCTTCACATGCTACTTTTATGAAATATCTTTACATGTTATTCTTGAAATGTCTCTTACGTGTTATTTTCTTAAAATGCTTTATGTGCTTATACTTGTTATTAGTATTTTGAACATACGTCTTTTACTTATTTATACTAAATTCGAAACCACTTGTAATACACAAACGAGACGACTTCACCAAAATAGGCGTGAAACCCACAATTTGGTGAAAGACTCTCAATCCACATATTCTTTTTACACGAAATTCGCCACCAAGTTAGGAGTGAGATCCTCACCTTGATGGAGAATTTCCGCTTTAAATTCTAGTGGATCCTCGTCAAAGTGTTGAAATTAAATTTTGACCCGACGAGTACCAACCACACTTAGGATACGAAATCGTCAAGTTAGGGGTGAAACCCGCATCTTGTCGACTAGTTCCACTCCTTGAATTTTTCATAAATCCCGCCAAGTCTCGAAATTTCGATTGATTTGGGACATGTAGTAATCGGAAGGGTAAATACCGTTAAACGACTTGTCGGCGAGAGTATTCCACCTATTAGGCCAAATCATGCTCCTCAAATTCGAAAGACTTTTCGACCACTTTGGTTAGTCAAAGTTCCGTTTTGGAACCATGCCAAATTTTAATCAAACATGTGTTTCTATTATTTATTTTATACGATGCAATCTATCAAATTAGAATTTACTTTCGATATTTTCTTCTCACACACACATCATACTAAATCTTTTTCATACATTTATACCTATGCATGATTTCAAAATGTCACTCAATTTTGTTTACATTCTTTATAACGCCAAAATGGAGACATATCATTGAGTTAGGAGCGATTTCCTTACCTTGACGATTAACTCCACTCCTTCTTTTCTTAAAACGACCTCACCAACGAGTTAGGGGTGATTCCCTTACCTTGGCGATCGTTACCAAAACTTTCCTTCAAAATACTTTATCAAGCAAACACAATCATGTTTTTTACCTAAATCATTTATCATTTATCGAAATACCCACTTATATCAATTCCAAAATACATTGTTTTATCAAACATACTTCTTATCCTACAATCTATTTTCACATGACTCACATACACGAAATTCTTAATCATACCTTAAAACGTTTTATTTCCCGAATTTCAAAACCTCACGAAATGCTACCTATCAATTTAATCGGTCCAATGAAAATCTGGCCCATGAACTTAATATTCAACTTAATCACTAAAACACGCACACGTTATATCATCATACTAGAGACTTCCATTCTTAATCGAAATCAAACCAACCTTTCTCAATTACTTATAAGATCTTATAGATGTTATATGATCGTTTTACCAAATACCCTTTTCAACATCAACAAATCATTTGTTAAAAATTTTAACAATCACTAAGTCCTTTTGCTAAATTTCTTTTCTAAGGATCATCGTTTTCACAAGAACCTCCTAAATTCATAATTTCTTGTTTGATGAAACGAACTTACTTTTTATCGAAAACCTTTTTCCTACATCAATTTACAAAATACGTGGGCAAGAAGACTTCATGGGGACCGACCATCTTCGGATTACGTAAACTCTTTTAAAACGAAAGTAGCATTTCCATTCATTACAAAATACATTATGCTTAACCAGTGAGTACTTTATATCCTCTTACATATACAAACTATATTCTACCCTTCAAATCAAGCTCAATCTAATTTTGATTCGATAAACTCAACGTTTCGTTTAAACAACTATACATACATATCATCATATACATTTTAGTCGACATCTCGCGATAACATCATTCATATCGTTCGTATTTACATACTCAACCTTTTGAATGCTTTTATACCCTTAAATCCGATATGTCCCAACGTACACTATATACGTAAATTTTATTATTTGTACCTACACTTATACGCATACGTTTTATGCTTATACTTATACTCATACTACTAGTACGTTTTATGTTTATACTCATACTTACGTGCATATTCATACTTAAACTTATACTTATGCTCATACTTTCATTCAAACTCATGATTCATACATTCGTACCCGTACGCGAGCGTAATCCGAGTGATTCGCTTACGTGGGTCCCATACATACTTAAGAATGGACTTGCTTATATACTATATTCTTATACGTACACATTCTTATTTTTAAATTATATATACCTTGATTCATACACAACTAGTACAAGCTATGCGTATCATGCGATGATCAAAATAATCGCGGGTGCACACGGGATTATAGTGATAGGCGTATGAAAACCATAGAGCGTGCTACTGTGTATGGTAAGACACGGAACGTAACATGACACCGAATAACGAGACGGACATAACATTGTCAAAACATGGTGGATACGCCGCTGGTACTTCCTATATATAAGTGTTTTTACCATGTTACCAAACTTTCGTAAAACGTGCCATGAGAAATTCAGTGTTTTGCACACCTTTTGACCTAATACAAACTTTAAACAACTCACAAACGCGTTGTATCCGATTATCCACGATGAGACTTCATCTTTAACACGCTACTTTCGTCTATCTAATAGTTATATCATTTATATACTTGCTTTCATTTAGAGTCAATCGTTTGCCCCATACTCCTATAATTCTCCATTATCCTTTCTTTCATACAAACCCCGTTCACAATCAAGCTTGTTTAAACATTAAAATCCTAACTTATCTCATTACCTTTAAAATCGTCTTCCTGTTCTTTATTCTTGTGTAAATGTACTTAGTATACCTTTAACGCTTTATTCAAAGTACCAAACCTTTTCGTTCCTCTCAATAAACAATTTTTATGAAAGTATGATTTTTATATTATCCTTAAAACTTCCCCTGTAAACTACCCCACTTTCCAACAAAATACAAACCATTTGTCAAAATCTTCCTTCTTAATACGTCCCATTTTTAATACATCTCCAATTTAAGTTATCCAAACTTGTTTAGACTCACTTTACCTATATACGCACCTACACGTTTTCAACTATGTTTGGTACCTCAAATTATTTTAGACAACGAACTCCCTTGCAAATTTACCTTGTCGTTCTCCAAATTTCATACTTTTCAAACCATTTCAAAATTTCCAAGTCTCAATTTTTGCCAAAACTTTTTCAAGTCTTCCTCTTGAATAAATTTCGGGACGAAATTTCCTAAAGGAGAGGAGACTGCAACGCCCTACGTTTTCATACTTTCCATATTTAGAAACCATTGCTTGAAATTCTATTTTTTGGAAATTTTGTATTCCTTGTAATCGTATTTCGATGTATCGCTGTAAAATCCGAGACTTTGATCCTAATGAAACGAATCTTTTATACATCGTTTATACATGTTTATACATTGATACTTAAGTGTATGTTTTTTTTTTCACTTGATCATACCAAACTATAAACCAAACATACATGTTACATTTCATGTGTTATACACACCTATGTTATCACACTTTTTGCTAGGGTAAATTACACTTTTCGTCCTTTATGTTTCTATCAGATTGCAATGGATGACCTTTAACTTCAATAATTACAATCACAATCCTTTATTTAGAAAACTCATTACATTTCAGGTCCTTTAACACTAACTAGGTTAAAATTTTAAGTTAAGTTTTATCACACAAGGGCAGATTGGTAATTCTTACTCATTTATTTACACATAAAACCCTATCTCTAGCCATCTCTCTTCAACTAACCTCCACCACCACCTCCCACTCCCACACCACCTATTTTTGTGACCATCGCCGCCGCCGGAATGACCACCAATTCCGGCACCATCTTTACCGCCGTCGCCGGAATAACCACCAAATCCGGCACCATCTTTATCGCCGCTGCCGGAAACCCTAGATCTTGGCCGCAATCTCCGTCGTCGTATAAAACATCCCTAGATCTGGTTCTCTAGAGGCCGTTGAAACTTTAGATCAAAATGGATCGTTGCCTACATCTCTTTCTCAGTTTCTCTGCATACATCAACATAGCTACTCTTTCTCTCTCTCTCTCTCTCTCTCTCTCTCTCTCTCTCTCTCTCTCTCTCTTCAAACAAACACAATTTTCTCTTTCTAAATCCTTATCTGGAGATGGATCGACGGTGGGGTTTGGTTGCGGAAGAGCGGTGGTTGGTCAGAGGTTGGAGAAGAAGGTGAGCTCGGGTTTGGTGGTGGAGGGCAAGCGGTGGTTGATCGGAGGTTGGAAACGGATGTATAAACTGTAAGTGTATATCAGAATACATGGTGTGATAAGAAAATAGTTTTGTGTATTTGGATATCAGTTGGGAGTTCAACAAAAAAAATATCACAAAATATATGGTTTTTGGATAACAGGGAGTTCATTCTTTGTAACAGGAATATTTGGATTTCATTTTTTAGTGTTCAACAAGAAAATAGTTGTCATATGCTATCACAAAATATGGTGTGTTCAATCTCTGCTTCTTCCAATTTGATTACACTTGATTTCTCTACTGGTGGGGCTGGGTGAGACACATCAGAACAACGGTAGTGGCGGATTAGCGTCTTGCCGGGGCATAAATTTTTTTGTCTGCAACATTATTTTTATTGGGGGTTTGTTCATAGACAGGGTTGAACTGGTTGAAGATGATGGTGGTTTGACTATCATGGTGGTTGTTATGGCTGGGGATTAAAGAGTAAAACAAACTTATTTTATTTTTTGGTTCAAAAGTTTAAGAAATTACATAAATAGTCCATAAGATGGTAAAAAGACGAATTTACCCTCATGTGCAATGCACATGACTGGATTTAACAGAAAAATTTAATCAGGTTAGGGCCAAAGGACCTAGAGTGTAATGAGTTTTTCAAATAAAGGATTGTGACTGTAATTATTGAAGTTAAAGGTCATCCATTGCAATCCGATAGAAACATAAAGGACGAAAAATGTAATTTACCCTTTTTGCTAAATTAAAACATGTCATTTATGCATTTTGGACCTTGTTACAAGTTACATACATACTAGACACCATGTAACACTTTATTAAACATCAAATATGTACCTTCTAATGTCAAAAAAATAAAATAAAAATTATAGGGCTGTTAACAGCCTTGCATCAGCCCACTTAATTTCCTTGTTTTGAGTTATTTAGCCCACTAAACACTTCCAAAGCCCAACCCAATGAAACCCTAATCCATCCCCTATATAACCCAAGCCTCCTTTAAACATTTTCACTTTCTAAAAACTCTCCATTCACTCTCAAACACTCCAAACCGTAGCTGATTGCAGAAGTTCGAGCAGATTTATACCACTTCACTAAAGTGAGCATAACTCACTCAATTCTTATCCGATTCACTCGATTCTTTTTCCTACTACTTTGTATTGACCATAGCTACGTTTCCATGGGTTTTCTCTGGAAAACCAGAGCCTGGAATGTTGCAAAAATGGCTCCAAAGTGGACTAGTTTTTATGTTCTCGTTTCAAACTTTGATAAACTTGTTTAAACTTAAGGAAACTCATCTCAAACCTATGTCCTTATGCTTATAACCAATTCTATGGTTAGTTAGGCTTAAAAATAAGGTTGAGACATTCAAAATCAGAGGTATAAACCTCACAAACTTTCTGTTTTGTTCAAGAGTTTTAACCCACAAGTGATGCTAAAGTTCAAGACTTGAGGATTGTGAGATTTAGGATTAGCTTGAGCTAACCTACTTGAAAATCCACACATTGCTTGATGTTTTCTCATAGATTAGTTGTTCACATTCTATTATTTCTTGTAAGTTCATGACCCTCCTTGTTGTTCATAACAACAAGTGTAGTGGTGAACAATAGAGGTACCTAAATGGAAGCTTTGTTCTTCCTACCTCATGTATGAATTCCATGATACTTAGAGGTGACTAAATGAAGACTTTAATCTTCTACCTCATGCTTGACTTACATGATGTAATATACACTATGTAATACTTATGTAACAACCAAATAATCGAACTCTTGGTGATGAACTAAAGGACATACGTCAAGCTAGTAGATTGTATCATCTTAGGCCTTGACAACTTGTCACGATTCTAATGGAACTTTGTTCCATGAAAACATTTAAACTCTTTTAGAGTTTCATAGTGTTAAGAATAAGTGTCATAGGTGTTAGATGATTATTTTCATATGTTTATTTTTCAAGTTATTTAAACTCCAAATCCCTAGAACTATATGTAAACACCTCTTAAACTCCAAATTGAACACATTCAACTTCCTAGTCTCAACAACTTCGTCACATGGGATAATGTATCACCCCGAAAATATAAATCCTTATATTAAAATTTAAAAGTAAAAATAAACAAGAGTCAACCAACTAGGAATTTTAACCTAGTTAATTGCAAGTCTTGAAATAACCTATGACAGGGTTAAAACACTCAAACTTAAGGATAAATCAAAGTTGAGGGTTTAAACTTGTCAAAACTGAAACTTAGGTTACTAATAGTAACCAAAACAAAACCAGACACCCCAAAATTTGGTGCCTGGTCGAACAAAGGGCAGGGGGCGACCACAGGGATTTCTTCAAACCCTTGTTTCATAGCAAATCTCCAAATTGAAGCTTCAAATCTGCCCTAAATCAAGTCTTGAACATAAATTAGTAATCCCCTCGTAGTAAGGATCAAAAGGTATGTATAATTTTGATATTTTGATTCACCATAAATTCTAGGTTAATGGTGAATAACTGAAATTGAACCTAGATATGTCATGCATGAATGAATCTTGAAGTAATATGTTGTTTAGGGTTAAACCCTAGATGATTATTTGTGAAAATCATTGCATGTTACTTGAAGAAATTACAATCACCATTGTAGGTGATTTATGATATTGTAAAGACTAGACGAGCACTAGGATTATGAAATTTTAATCTAGTGAAAAGCTTAATTGTATGAGGAAATTCAGTAATTGAATGTTTAAATGTGTACAATTTGCTTAATTAAAGTGAAATTAAATGTTAAATTGCAAGTCATGAACTTAGTAATGATTGTAGAAAAATCTGACTCGTTAGGTGTTCGTTGAAATGCCTAAGTGAGGAATTAAATGTTAGAATAGGAGGAAAACACAGATTTAGTCATGGCTCATAATGATGTGATTATGGTCATGAAAAGAGTTCTAAACAAGTTGTAAAACTGAATTTTCTAGGCAAGGAGTCCGGATCATCAAGCGGACAAGCCGGAGGGAATTCACGGGGGAAAGGCGTGCTCTAGAGGTACGAAATTATTGTTTCGTTTTATTAAAAATTATTTGTTAGTTTTATGATGTAGTTTTGAAAACATAGTAAACAAGATAGACCCATACGTCACGGAAGTGACTTTGCGTCTTAAACAAGTAAAACTGGTCAAAACAAGTGATAGAAATTGGATTTTGAAATATCTTGTTTGATGCCTAAATCTTGGCATCCAAACGGGTCGAACAATCAAGAAGGGCATGATTAATGCTCCGGAACATGATAGATTGATTGTTGATGTTGGTTATTATATAACATATTAGAAATATGAAGATTTAATAATTGGTGTGCTAGAAAAGCGAAATCCGAGATTTGGGTTGAGAGTAGTAAACAAATCAAACAAAACAGAGTTTTCCACGTACCACCGTAAGTTACGGTAGTACCGTAACTTACGGTAGAAATGGAAAACTTACGGTGCTTCTTTCCTGATTTACGGTGGAGCAGGACCCAAAAAGACATCACCGTAACTTACGGTAATACCGTAAGTTACGGTAGAGTCAGAAATGTTTTGAAATTTTTTTTTTATTTTTCAATTCATCGAATGTAGTTTCGGTTATGTAATATTTCTAAGAACTCCATTATTAATGTTTCGTGATAAACATTTCAGTTTTCAGGTATATCAAGTAGTAGGATGATGATCAAGCTATCAAGTCGAACCGAACACACAATTCAACGCTTCCGCACTTGATCTTTTGTTTTAAAACTATGTAAACAATTGTAGTTTCTGTCTTGAATATGGTTTCGTAGGATCAAATATATATATATGAATGTTGTGTCTAGATAAAATTTTCAAGTCTTGTAAGTTTTTGTAAACTCCAAATTTTGGCATGAAATGCAAGGTATTACGTTATTAAATCTAGTTGTATAAACTGGGTCTTACAAGTTGGTAATCAGAGCTCAAGGTTGTCAAGAAGTGTTCGGTTCAAGCTTGATCAAGCATCCGGTAAGAGTTAATCGTTTAAGTAGAAATTAGAGAATATAGAAATAAATCATGAACAAAAATGCATGAAAAGAGTGTGTAAGCTCACTCAAATACAAGAAATGCATGAAACAAGAATAATTAAATCAAGTTATGAACTTGATTAAATTGAAACAAGAATAATTAAATCAAGTTATGAACTTGATTAAATTGAAACAAGAATAATTAAATCAAGTTATGAACTTGATTGAATTGAAACAAGAATGATTAAATCAAGTTATGAACTTGATTAAATCAAAACAAGTAAAGCATGTGTCATAAATGGAATGTTTAACAACCTATGTAAACATTTCAGAAATAGAGATGGCTGATGGAGGTAATGATAATGCGGTGCCAAGAGTCACCGAACAAATGAGGGAAGTGATTGCCGAAGAGGTTGGAAAGGCGATCGAAAATAGTTTGTCGGGCTTTATTGATAAAATTCAAAACACAGTTTTATCAATAGTAGAAGAAAGAATCAAGAAATTGGAAGATGATTCAAATTCAGCAAAGGAAAAGCATAGTGGACGAAAGCCTTGTTCATACAAGGAATTCATGGCCTGTAAACCACCAATATATAATGGGGAGGTTGATCCAATTGTGTGCCAACGATGGCTAAGTGATATCGAAGGAGTATTCGAGAGAACTCATTGTGATGAAAATGACTACGTAGCTTATGGTACGGGTCAATTAAGAGGTCAAGCGAAAGACTGGTGGGATAACAAAAAGAAGGAGATTGGAAGTGAAGCGGCTAAGGCCATGACATGGGAGGAGTTTAAGACGCCGTTTCTTAAACACCATAGTCCCAAAGCGGTCATAAATAGAATCAAGGAAGAGTTCATGCAACTCAGACACAAGGGTGAATCCATAGACAAGATCACGGGGATGTTTACGGACAAGATAAAGTTCTGTGATGATTTGGTGACAAATGAAGAACAAAACGTCTATTACTACCATAACATGCTAAGTGCGGAGTATAGAGAGTTCATAACCCCTTCAAAATATGAGACCCTTACCGAGATTGTCAATGCTGCTCGGGAAAGGGAGATCGAACTGAAAAAGAGCATAGAACGGGGTGAACGAAGGGCACAAGATGTGAATCCAAGCCCTACTAAGAAGGCATGAACAAATGAAAGCGCAAAGAAATCTGATACGAAAGGCGGGTCGCCAAGTTGCAGAATCTGCGGGAAGGGTCATAAAGGCGAATGCCGTTACAAGGATAAGCCTTGTCCCATATGCAAGAAAACGGGACATATGGCTATATCATGCCCGGAGAAAGTGACGGTTTGTTACAATTGTTATCGAACGGGTCACAAGAAGTCGGAATGCCCGGAGCTGGTTGGAAAGAAGGATGGGCAGGAACCGAAAGGTGAAGCCCCGAAAGCAAAGGCAAGATCTTTTCAACTAACCGCCGCAGAAGCAAAGGTTGAACCTGACATGGTCTCAGGTATATTTGTTGTAAATTCAATTCCTGCACACGTGTTATTTGATACGGGTGCGAATAAATCCTTTGTTTCATATGGATTTATTCGACATCCTTCGTTTGTTCTAACAAAATTACCTGTGCCCTTAGAAGTAGAGATAGGTAACAACAAGAGCTTTATTGTTTGTGATGTATGTAAAAACTGTAAACTGAGCATTGACGACGAAGAATATTTGATAAACCTAATCCCGATGTCAATGGGAGAATTTCAAGTAGTCATTGGGATGGATTGGCTATCTCAACACCATGCAAAGATCGTGTGTTTTCGTAAAGAGATAAAACTAACATTTCCGAGCGGGAAACACGTCACCATTTATGGCGAAAAAGGAGGCAACCCTATAGTATGCTCAATGTTGAAAGCTCACAAGCTTATGAAGCGAGGATGCAAGGCATTCATAATATACGCTAATGAGCCCGAAAAAGAATCACGAAAGATTGGAGAGGTACCGGTAGTGCGAGATTATGAAGATGTGTTTCCGGAGGATTTACCGGGAATACCGCCTGAACGGGAAGTAGAGTTCGGGATCGAATTGATTTCGGGCGCGAAACCCGTAGCAAAAGCCCCGTACCGACTCGCACCTTCGGAATTACAAGAGCTGATGTCCCAAATTCAAGACCTGCTTGACAAGGGATTCATAAGGCCGAGTGTGTCTCCTTGGGGCGCACCGGTGTTGTTCGTGAGAAAGGAAGACGGGAGCATGCGCATGTGTATCGATTACCGGGAGTTAAACAAACTCACAATAAAGAACCGATACCCGCTCCCGAGGATAGATTATTTATTCGACCAACTACAAGGTGCGAACTGGTTTTCAAAAATTAAACTTAGATCGGGGTACCACCAACTAAAGGTCAAAGAAGAAGATGTGCCGAAGACGGCTTTCCGCACGAGATACGGACATTACGAATTCCTCGTGATGTCATTTAGACTAACAAACGCGCCCGCGGCTTTCATGGACCTCATGAACCGGGTTTGCAAACCAATGTTGGATAAGTCGGTCATCGTGTTTATCGATGATATCTTGGTGTATTCGAAAAGTGAAGCTGAACACGCACACCACCTACAAGAAGTGTTAGAGACACTTAGACGAGAGAAGTTGTATGCAAAATTCTCTAAATGTGCCTTTTGGTTACGAGAGGTACAATTTCTTGGCCATGTCATAAGTGCTGACGGAGTATTGGTGGATCCGTCAAAGATAGAAGCTGTGTCAAAAATGGAATCTTCCGAAGAACCCTTCGGAAATTAGAAGCTTTTTGGGGCTTGCGGGATATTATAGGAGATTCATTCAAGATTTCTCCAAGATTGTGTCACCGCTAACAAAGCTAACACGAAAGAAAGAAAAGTTCATTTGGGGTGCTGATCAAGAGAAAGCGTTTCAAACGCTAAAAGAAAAGTTAACTCAAGCTCCGGTATTGACATTGCCAGACGGAGTTGAAGACATGGTGGTTTATTCGGATGCTTCATTATCGGGGCTCGGTTGCGTGTTGATGCAACGGGGCAAGGTAATAGCCTATGCCTCGAGACAATTGAAAATACACGAGAAGAAATATCCCACACACGATATCGAGTTGGCAGCGGTAGTATTTGCATTAAAAATATGGAGGCATTACTTGTATGGGGTAAAGTGCACCATATTCACCGACCACAAGAGCTTGAAATACTTCTTTGATCAGAAGGAGTTAAATATGCGACAAAGGCGATGGCTGGAAACGGTGAAAGACTACGATTGTGAGATACATTATCACCCCGGAAAGGCAAATGTGGTAGCGGACGCTCTAAGCAGAAAAGCGGACTATGTCCCAATACGAGTGAGGTCGATGCAACTCATGGTGACCTCGGGTATACTTGAACGTATTCGGGAGGCGCAGTTAGAAGCAGTAAAAGAAGAAAATTGGAAGAAAGAAAGAATAATCGGTCAATTGAAAGATTTGTCGGATGGGAATCACGGGTTGAAGACTCGATCCGGAAGGATATGGGTCCCACATACTTGTGGAGTAAAGGCGCTTCTACTTAATGAAGCTCATAAATCCCGTTATTCGATTCATCCGGGTGCAACCAAGATGTACAATGATTTGAAACAAAATTATTGGTGGCCCGGAATGAAGAGGGACGTGGCGAAGTATGTGGAAAAATGCTTGACATGTTTACAAGTTAAGGCGGAGCACCAGAAACCATATGGCAAACTCCAACCGTTAGAAATTCCGGTTTAGAAATGGGAACATATTACAATGGATCTGTTAACCAAGTTGCCAAAAACGAATCGTGGTTTTGATGCCATATGGGTAATGGTGGATAGATTGACGAAAAGTGCTCATTTCATTCCGATTCGTGAGACTTATACGTCAGAAAAGATGTCAGAAGTTTATACCAATGAAATCATAGCACGTCATGGGGTGCCGGTGTCCATCGTGTCTGATAGGGATACCCGGTTTACTTCGAATTTCTGGCAAGATTTCCAAGAGCAAATAGGGACCAAATTGTTCATTAGCACTGCGTACCATCCTCAAACGGATGGACAAAGTGAAAGAACGATACAAACATTGGGGGACATGCTACGGGCGTGTATAATCGACTTTGGAGGCAGTTGGGATGTTCACCTACCGTTAGTCGAGTTTTCGTATAACAACAGTTACCAATCTAGTATTAAGATGGCACCATACGAAATGCTTTACGGTAGGAAGTGTCGAACCCCGGTATGTTGGGGTGAAGTGGGACCACGTGAACTCGCCCACCAAGATATAGTACGAGCCACGAATGAAAAGATCGATATAGTTCGGGCACACTTGAAAGCGGCTCAAGACAGGCAAAAGGCGTATGCTGATAAAAGGAAAAGGCCAATCGAATTTCAAGTTGGAGACATGGTCATGCTAAAAGTTTCCCCATGGAAGGGTGTTATTAGATTCAGAAAAAGGGGGAAGCTAAGCCCAAGGTTTATTGGGCCGTTTAAAATTATCGGGAGAGTTGGCAAGGTAGCTTACCGTCTTGAATTACCAGAGGAGCTAAGTGGAATACATAGCACGTTCCATGTATCACAATTAAGAAAGTGCCTAGCAGACGAAACGACCTATATCCATTACGATGATATCGAAGTGGATAATAGTCTAAATTATGCGGTGAGACCGGTGGAGATTTTAGATCGAAAGGTCAAACATTTAAGAAATAAACAAATTGACCAAGTTAAAGTCAAATGGGAGCATAGGAAAGGTTTGGACACTACGTGGGAGTCCGAAGAAGAGATGCGACGTCTTCACCCTACTTTATTTGGTACGTAATTCGGTTTCGGGGACGAAACCCTTTTAAGGGGGGTGAACTTGTAACACCCCGAAAATATAAATCCTTATATTAAAATTTAAAAGTAAAAATAAACAAGAGTCAACCAACTAGGAATTTTAACCTAGTTAATTACAAGTCTTGAAATAACCTATGATAGGGTTAAAACACTCAAACTTAAGGATAAATCAAAGTTGAGGGTTTAAACTTGTCAAAACTGAAACTTAGGTTACTAATAGTAACCAAAACAAAACCAGACACCCCAAAATTTGGTGCCTGGTCGAACAAAGGGCAGGGGGCGACCACAGGGATTTCTTCAAACCCTTGTTTCATAGCAAATCTCCAAATTGAAGCTTCAAATCTGCCCTAAATCAAGTCTTGAACATAAATTAGTAATCCCCTCGTAGTAAGGATCAAAAGGTATGTATAATTTTGATATTTTGATTCACCATAAATTCTAGGTTAATGGTGAATAACTGAAATTGAACCTAGATATGCCATGCATGAATGAATCTTGAAGTAATATGTTGTTTAGGGTTAAACCCTAGATGATTATTTGTGAAAATCATTGCATGTTACTTGAAGAAATTACAATCACCATTGTAGGTGATTTATGATATTGTAAAGACTAGACGAGCACTAGGATTATGAAATTTTAATCTAGTGAAAAGCTGAATTGTATGAGGAAATTCAGTAATTGAATGTTTAAATGTGTACAATTTGCTTAATTAAAGTGAAATTAAATGTTAAATTGCAAGTCATGAACTTAGTAATGATTGTAGAAAAATCTGACTCGTTAGGTGTTCGTTGAAATGCCTAAGTGAGGAATTAAATGTTAGAATAGGAGGAAAACGCAGATTTAGTCATGGCTCATAATGATGTGATTATGGTCATGAAAAGAGTTCTAAACAAGTTGTAAAACTGAATTTTCTAGTCAAGGAGTCCGGATCATCAAGCGGACAAGCCGGAGGGAATTCACGGGGGAAGGCGTGCTCTAGAGGTACGAAATTATTGTTTCGTTATATTAAAAATTATTTGTTAGTTTTATGTTGTAGTTTTGAAAACATAGTAAACAAGATAGACCCATACGTCACGGAAGTGACTTTGCGTCTTAAACAAGTAAAACGGGTCAAAACAAGTGATAGAAATTGGATTTTGAAATATCTTGTTTGATGCCTAAATCTTGGCATCCAAACGGGTCGAACAATCAAGAAGGGCATGATTAATGCTCCGGAACATGATAGATTGATTGTTGATGTTGGTTATTATATAACATATTAGAAATATGAAGATTTAATAATTGGTGTGCTAGAAAAGCGAAATCCGAGATTTGGGTTGAGAGTAGTAAACAAATCAAACAAAACAGAGGTTTCCAGGTACCACCGTAAGTTACGGTAGTACCGTAACTTACGGTAGAAATGGAAAACTTACGGTGCTTCTTTCCTGATTTACGGTGGAGCAGGACCCAAAAAGACATCACCGTAACTTACGGTAATACCGTAAGTTACGGTAGAGTCAGAAATGTTTTGAAATTTTTTTTTTATTTTTCAATTCATCGAATGTAGTTTCGGTTATGTAATATTTCTAAGAACTCCATTATTAATGTTTCGTGATAAACATTTCAGTTTTCAGGTATATCAAGTAGTAGGATGATGATCAAGCTATCAAGTCGAACCGAACACACATTTCAACGCTTCCGCACTTGATCTTTTGTTTTAAAACTATGTAAACAATTGTAGTTTCTGTCTTGAATATGGTTTCGTAGGATCAAATATATATATGAATGTTGTGTCTAGATAAAATTTTCAAGTCTTGTAAGTTTTTGTAAACTCCAAATTTTGGCATGAAATGCAAGGTATTACGTTATTAAATCTAGTTGTATAAACTGGGTCTTACAGATAATCGGAAAGCATATGCAACTTTGTGAGTAATTTTCCTTTTAATACACTTTGGGTGCAATATTTTTTACTTGTTAAAATGCACGATTCACAAACATGCTTTTATTCGTTCAATCCATATACATGCTTTGCTATGCTTAGGTTCATGCTAGAATACATACTACTTGTTAACTCGGCTTAACAATTATAGCGCTATAAGAGTAGCACACCACCCGATGGGGTTTTGTTGAGTCTTTATTCTATAACGGTCTCGTCACTTTTGTGTCGGGGGATGCTAAATACTAGTGGACACTAGAGTTGACATATTGTTATGCATAATAGATTGGCCTTGTATACCAATTGCTATGTTGTATTGAAAATACCTTTTTATACATATGCCACGAGTCTAAAACTAGTGTACTTGCCAATACCTTTGTATTGAACTATGCTTTTAAAACATGTTGCAGGTTTAGCAATGATGTTGATGATGCATGGAATCTAGTAGGATGCTTAGATACACACTTTAAATTTTGTATTTTATTTGTATTGTATTTCATTATTCATGTTGTATTTGTTTCAAATCCTTGTAATTGACTCTTTAGAAATGAAATAAAAATTTATCATTTAAATACTTGTCACAAATAGTGTTATGAAGTCTCTTGCAATCTATTTCGTCTCACTCTGATATTTCCGCCATCGGTTGAGGTGTGACATCAAGTATTAGACTAGATAGTTCAAGATGAAATATATTAAAACCATTCAAGCCCACCAGTCTACAACGTGTTATGGTGAGATTTTTCAAGTTTGCACAGTGGGAGAAAAGACCAGCACCCCTGTCAGTATTGTCCTTTAAATTTGCATAAACATATATTCGTTTCATAACCTTCTCCTATATATCAACCACAACTCACTCAAGACCGACCTCTGGATCACACATGTGGTAAACAAATACCAAGGATATATTCAGATCTCTAATCGGTCATCTTTCCGAGCTTTTACACACGAATATGTGGTTCCCAATTTGAGAAACATAATCCCAGATTTTCTAAAGAAGCACTTTTATCATGTGTCATATTAGATGCGTATCAAGGCACTGATTTTTTGAAGTTTATTTTTTGTTGTGTTGTGTCAAATGCGAACCCGAGAAACGTATTCTCTGGATCACACGTGGGAGAAACTAGGTAGGACTAGACCCCTGAAGTTGTCATTTGATAATCACACGTGACGGTTCATTTGATAAAATATGTGGGAGAAAAGACCAGCACCCTTGTCGTTCCATATTTTCTCCTTTTCTAATTCTCGAAGAATCTCGTAACGTATTCTTTGTTTCTCTAAATCGTCTGTAAAATTATGTTTCTCTAATATGACACATGATAAAAGCGCTTCTTTAGACAATCTGGGATTATGTTCCATTTTATGACACATGATACGGCACGCTTACCTTAATCACATCTTTCATGGAGTCACAGATCCGACAATAGGGCCCAAGGATCTTATGCCCACCCGAGACTGACCTCTGGATCACACGTGGGAGAAAAGACCAGCTCCCTTGTCATTCCGTATTTTCTGCTTTTCTAATTCTCGAAGAATCTCGTAACGTATTCTTTGTTTCTCTAAATCGTCTGTAAATTATAAAAAAAAAAAACAAACTAGTGGTTTCTGTACCCAACTGGGAACCACCTATTTGCTTCAAGATTTACGTCTGATGTCCAAGTTTGATCACATTTGACTTCATCTGCGGCAGTCCAATGACTCTCTTCCCACGTGTCTGCACCGTGATCTTCATATTCTTGGTTTAATACCAACTCATCTTTATTGATCTTCATATTCTTGGTTCAATAATCCGTTCAATTTCGAGAAACGAAAGGGATTTCGAGTAGTTGGTTAAATAACTGTTCAATATCAGCGTTGTTTATCACCCTGTGTGAGCATTGGAAGCCCGACAAACAGTCTTGCAATTACATCTTCAATTGAGACCGCATTATTAATTATAATGAAGCAAGGAAGATTGAATGTGCAAACCGCAACCATTTTTTACTACGGAAATGGTGGCTATGGGAAATACAAACCCGACACGAACCACAATGGACTCAGACTCATACAACTCTAATATGACACATGATAAAAGCGCTTCTTTAGACAATCTGGGATTATGTTTCGTTTTATGACACATGATACGACAGGCTTACCTTAATCACATCTTCCATGAAATCACAGATCCGACAATAGGGCCCACGGATCTTATGCCCAACCGAGACCGACCTTTGGACATTCTTAAAAGGGAGAATCTATTCGAACACCTAACATTAACAGTTTGTCTTTGTTACCAAGCATGTCATCTGAAATAATTAACAGGACATTGTTAACAGGGGGAATCTATTAGAACACCTGATCGAGAGAAACTTCTTTGAGCTAACTACCGATATCTCATCCTTCTTATCTTGTTTGTGCGATTTACAAAAATAAGGATGCATTCCACGGTAAACGATGCAGCTGATGAAACCGAAGCTGTTATTTCGGTTGTTCAGCACTTTCGAGACGATGCAAGTGAGTCCTATGAAGCAAGTGTCTGTCTATTCAATTGAGAGGAATCATTATATGTTTTTTTTTCCTGATGCATGTCTATGTTGAACAGTTTCTCCGTCGCTAATTTCTCCACTCACCGTGAAATCGAACAGTTTCTTTATAGATTTCGTCCTGTTTCAAAGCCGGTTGAGGATTACGAGTGTTCTAGACTCGTTCAAGGCATGCTTGTTTGTGCGATTTACAAAAATAAGGATGCATTCCACGGTAAACAATGCAGCTGATGAAACCAAAGTTGTTATTTCGGTTGTTCAGTACTTTCGAGACGATTCAAGTGAGTCCTATGAAGCAAGTGTCTGTTGATGTGTGCAAAATGCAACATATAAATTTCATCAAATGAGGAATAAAACTAACCCTTTTTTAGTACTAATGTTGGAAAAAGTGTGCTTTTGTCTTCCTTTTTATTTTCAGGACCAAATGAGTTTAAATGAACAAAAGGAACAAATATGTAGCAAAAACTAACATAAATACAAAGAAAAGGAATAAACGTGGCATGCCCGACCCCTCGACAGCATCTTCCCAAGCAAAAACAGGAAACAGAAGGTTGACCACGGCCCCGTGCCCACTGAGCACGGAGGTGTGGCCAGATGTCTGCAGAAAAGACAAATCTGTAGAAGCTTCTACTGCTCACCACGGGGGCGTGCCCACTAAGCATGGGGCATGGTCAACGCTAAGATTCGAAAAATCAAGTAAATCTTGGTAGTACAAGTACGCTTCTGCATACAGGGCCATGCCCAGCAAACACGGGGTTGTGTGGAGCCTAATACAGACAAGAGCAATTAATGAAGGAAGAGAAAGAGGTTGGCCACGGGGCCGTGTCCAGCGGACAGGGGGCCGTGGCTGGGCTTCTGTTCAGGCTATAAATAGAGGTGCTTGGTTTATTTCAAAGGCATCCCTTGGTAAACCACCTCTCTCTCACTTTGCCACCACTCCACTACCACTACAACACCCACATCCACCACCATCATCCATCATCCACCTTAAAGTGTGTGTAGTAGTCTCGGGATCCAAGATTGATCGTAAGATTTCTTGTCAATCAAAGGCCATGTTTGGCTAAGTCTCTTACATCACTTGGTGAAGACAAGCATTTAATGTATTACTTTTTATTTTTAATCTTTTCGCACTTTTTATATGGTTTTGTATTAATGACTTCAATAACTAGTTTCTTATGTTGAAGGTGAAACTTCCTTATCATTTGTCTGTGGTGTCTTGGCATTACTTTACTGTCTATATAAAGTAAAAGATTTTCACCATTCATATCTCTACGGTCTATATAGAGATTTGTTGGCTACCTGGTCGGGGGTTAAGGGAATGGTTTGGTAAGGTTCTTGCCTTGTTCAGTGTATAGATCCTGCAAGGACCTGGGTCAAGCTTACTTGGACCTCCTTCAATACCCACTGGTATTGGATGGCGGGGGTGCGAATGGCTTGATCCCCTCATATGTAAACTAATATTAATACATTAAACCGGCTACTTGGGATTGTATCTCTGCTGACTCAAACCACTTAGCCAAGGGTAACGTCACCTTCAAAAGAGGGGCCTACCACTTTTCGCATTAATAACTTAATTAATTATCTTCCATTATTCCGACCCTTTAGGATTGTATCCTTGCTGACTTAAACCACTGTGTTGAGGGTAACGTCACCTTCAAAAGAGGGACCTACTACTATAACTAAGATAATCTCTTAAAAAGTGTAAAAGTGCTGAAATCATCAAATGATACATTAAAGGCGAGTCGGATCCAAGTGATTCATCTTGTCTATCTGTTTTATTTTTATTTTTATTTTTAGCATTTTTAGCTTTTATTTTCATGTTTAAAGCCTTTTTCTAAAAATTCTGATTTGATTAGACATTGAGGATAAACCGGTACTAAAAGCTCTTATGTCCTTGGACGACCTCGGTATCTTACCAACGCTATACTACTCTCACGATGGGTGCACTTGCCCATGTGTGTGTTTAGTGTTAGTAGAATATCGTGTTTTATAAATTTAAAACTTGATTAATGTGTTAAAAGCGGATCACACCCAACACACACCAAGTTTTTGGCGCCGCTGCTGGGGACACAAGGTTTTAAGAAAGTTAGGAATCAACCACCTAATTGTTATTCTTGTTTTTTATTTTTTTTAGGATTTTTATAGATTTTTTTCAGCTTCTGCAGAGCTCAGCACGGAGACGTGCCCGCTGAACATGCCCACGTGCCCAATCTTTGGTACTGGCAATCCTGTTTTAAGTCAGGCAGTAGCTGAACATGGGGCCGTGCCCACTAAACACGCCCCCATGCCCAAGTTCCAGACACTGAAAACAAAACCGTAAGATCCCGACGGTTGGTAATTTCTGACACAAACATGAGTGATACTGATCATTTTTACTTTCGCTTCTCTTATGGTGCGTGGTGTCAAATATGTGGCAGAACTCATGAAGATTTAAAATGTTATTTTTTAAATTACACTCCCCACTATATAGACCCATCATTTTCCTGTAGCCTTAAGATTGGCGAAAGTAAAAACAATCCCTATCTCTCCCTCGAATGTTCTCAATCATCTCTTTTAGATGAAATGATTCTCGAAGAATTATTTCAAATGGAAGAAGTAAATCTCCAATTGATAAAAGAACTTGAGACGGAAATAAATAATTCGTCTCAAGACGATGATCAAGGAGAATTGTTGAGGCCGCATTTGGAATATAACAACATCGTTGCTCCCGAAAGCACCTCTAACTCTTGTGAGGATATGAGCGATAGTCGTCCCTGTGTCGATTGTGTCGTGAAGGACTCCCCATTGGTCTCCACCGATGCATACATAGACCTGAGTGATTCGACATATACCTTCTTTAACGAGAGCCCGGATAAGGGAAATAAAGGTTGGTCTCGCCCACCGGTATTTAGCTTAGGATTCACCCTTTCCGATAACCTCTTGCGTTTTTGTCTAAATCAAGGGTAATTAAGGTACCTCAGGCACTTCGGTGTTGTTCCATCCAGTAAAGAACCACCCGATCTGGATAAATTCCTTAAAATAAGACATAACTTCATAAACTCCTCTAGCCACGGGGCCGTGTCCAGGTCAATACGCCCCCGTGCCCACCTGAAGATCTGTGTCTGATTTTAAATTAGAATACGGACAAAATGTGTCAGACTCTTGTCTGACCACGCGGCCGTGTCTAGCCGACACGGGGCCGTGGTCAGTGTGTTGTCGTTTTCTGTAAATGCAGCAAGATTCCTGCACACTTGGACTCATTCCAAAGACAAAGATCTCGTGGGATCTTCACATATACCCTACAAGGTATATTCTAAAGAAGCTTCTCAACAACCATCATGTCTTTACTACTTTTGTCTATTACCTTCTTCTTCACTAACTCCTCAAAACCTCCATTAAAGCTTGAAATCTTCAAGTTTTCAAGCTTTATTGTGATATTTGTTAGGTGTTTAATCAAAGGAATCTTGTCAAAAATAAGTTTTACAACACTGTTTTAAGTTATTTCTGCTCAGAAATGTTACAAAAGTCAGAAAAATAATTTAAAACTTAAGGATTCCTTGTTTTAAAAACCTGCAAATTGGTGGCCACGGGGCCGTGCTCAGCGAGCACGGGGCCGTGGCTGGAGTTACTCTTTCATTAAATTGAAATTTTCGACTTGTTTTCTTAGAATGTCGAGCCAGAATAGCGGAACCTCTTCAGCTCACTCAAGAAATAGTCGCAAGGAACGAAGGCCTTAGATCGAAGCAACCCTTGTGCGTTACGTAATGGCGCTAAGCGAGGCACTCCACGAAATGACATCTGTAGAAGAAGTCCTAATCGACCGTATCAACTATCTAACGGTGGGGTTAGAAAATAGCTTCCAAGAAATCAACCTTTTGCACCAAAGGTTGAATATTCTTGCAATGCCTTCTATGGAACCGATCCTTCCCCAAGAAGATTGGAACTTGACACAAGAAGTTATTAATCCCACCGGATGGGACGACATTCCCCCGAAACTTCCTATTGACGCCTTACAAGAGGTTCCGGTGGAAGTCGCACCTCCTCATCAGGAGGAAAACAATGAGCACGTCTTCCTTCTCCCCCGGGAGATAGAAGAATGGCTTAACGACGTGTGAGGGGCCCTTTCCGGAGAAGAAGTTCTACAAGCCTTTCTCAACCGAAAGAATCTTCTTTTCGGAAATTTTGTTCTTATAATAAAATATCTAGGCTAGGACTTCTTTATGGTTTAAGATTTCTTGCATTTTATGACCTACTTATTTAGTTTTTAGTATGTACTTTTCATTTTCTAGGAATTATGTAATTCACTCTTTAATGAAAGGTGGTTTTTAATTAATTAAATGGTGTTTGGATGATGTTGTAATGGTTGAACACACTCGAAATGGTGGAGGTTACTAAGGGGCCCTCGAAACCACACCCCATGCAGAAAAACAGAGCCTCCCAACAATTTTCCTTCATTACAGCAAGTTCAGCACGGGGTCGTGCTCAGCCCAACACGCCCCCGTGCCCAAGGATCTGCAGAAATAGCCCAGTTTAGGTAACTGGACACGGGGCCGTGCTCACTGAACACGCCCCCGTGCCTAGCCTTCTGTTAAATATGTTACTGGAAATCTGAACATGAGGCTGTGCCCGGACCAACACGGGCCCGTGTCCAGACGCCCAGTAACATAAAATTTGTTTTTAAACACCTTTTTACACATTCAATCAACCTAAAAACTTATCTTTGGGACACATTGAGGACAATGTGTTATTTAAGTGTGGGGGGGATGCTAAAACCTTGAATTTTGCAAGTCCTAATAACAAGCCTTACACAAAACTCTATTGGAACCGCTAATCACCCAAAAAAATTTTTAAAATTTTTTTCATTTTTTTTACTTATCTTGGTTTAATTTGGGAATAACAAGTTCTAAAAGGTTATATTTTTACAAATTTACAACCGATAGCGTCGTGATAAAAAAACCAACATAAGAAAATTATGAAACGGCATAACAAGTCTAGTTAAAATTTGATTATATATACTTGATCACATTATAAACCCATTCCCACAACAAGTGAGTTTTGAGCCTTTATTGAGCATACAAACATACATCTTTAAATTAAATGCTCATTTTTCGTTTCTTGTGTGAATAGCCGCTTGGTTATTACGACTCTAGAACTTGCCATGACGATACATTCCCGGTCCTTACCAACTCAAACCCAAGTAAGTAAATGATGGACGCATTAGGACTAACCCATTTTCTTTTCAACTCCATTCTTTTTCATTTTATTTTATCACCTACCCAAAATCCCCCTAGTTAACCCCTTTAAGCCTAAACCTTTTCATTTCTAAACCCATAAAACAAACACCCTTTACCCACCAAAACCCTTTTTCTTTTCAACCTTTTATTTTAGTAAAAAGCTCGGTTTTCTTATGACGTTTCATCAAAAAAAAAAATTGAAGTCTTGCAATAAACAAACAAAGTCCTCAAAGAAACTTTGTTTAAAAAGGCTTAGTTTGAATAAAAGTCACAAAAACAAAAGGTTTTACGACGACCGACGCTTTTTACGCTTTTAGCCCTTTTTACTAACCACTAACCAAAACCACCTACCTTTAGCCCAAACCTAACCTTTCCAAAAGTCCTCTTGATATTTACAAAGGTTTATAGTTAAAAAGGATGATGATTGATTGCTTGGAAAGCATATGGTAGAAGGAAGTTCCATGCCGGTCTCGAGTGTTTCACTAAAATACATCTTCGGCCGAGTGTTGAGTGATCTCCCGTGAGGTATGTGAACTTGTATATAAATGGGATTTTAAAAAAACAAAAGGCATGTTATGCCCAAATAAGTAATTTCGCTGATGAAACGTTCTAAATAAATCATAACGAATAGGATTGTAAATAATATAAAAATAAAACCCAATAAAGATCTTGGATTCTCGACACTCAAGACAGGCCCAAAACTTCTCTTCTACCCATTCCATTTGGGTGTGTAAGCCACAAAATAAAGAGTTTTGCTTGAGGACAAGCAAAGATTCAAGTGTGGGGGTATTTGATGTGTGCAAAATGCAACATATAAATTCCATCAAATGAGGCATAATACTAACCCTTTTTTAGTACTAATGTTGGAAAAAGAGTGCTTTTGTCTTCCTTTTGTATTTTCAGGACCAAATGAGCTTAAATGAACAAAAGGAACAAATATGCAGCAAAAACTAACATAAATACAAAGAAAATGAATAAACGTGGCATGCCAGACCCCTCGACAGCATCTTCCCAAGCAAAAACAGGAAACAGAAGGCTGACCACGGCCCCGTGCCCACTGAGTACGGGGGCGTGGCCAGATGTCTGCAAAAAAGACAAATCTGTAGAAGCTTCTACTGCTCACCACGGGGGCGTGCCCACTGAGCACGGGGCGTGGTCAACTCTAAGATTCGCAAAATCTAGCAAATCTTGGTAGTACAGATACGCTTCTACACAAGGGGCCGTGCCCAGCGAACACGGGGCCGTGTGGAGCCTAATACAGACAAGAGCAATTAATGAAGGAAGAGAAAGAGGTTGGCCACGAGGCCGTGTCCAGCGGACACGGGGCCGTGGCCGGGCTTCTGTTCAGGCTATAAATAGAGGTGTTTGGTTCATTTCAAAGGCATCTATTGGCAAACCACCTCTCTCTCACTTTTCCACCACTCCACCACCACTACAACACCCACATCCACCACCATCATCCATCATCCACCTTAGAGTGTGTGTAGTAGTCTCGGGATCCAAGATTGATCGTACGAGTTTTTGTCAATCAAAGGCCATGTTTGGCTAAGTCTTTTACATCACTTGGTGAAGACAAGCATTTAATGTATTACTTTTTATTTTTAATCTTTTCGCACTTTTTTATTTGGTTTTGTATAATGACTTTAATAACTAGTTTCTTATGTTGAAGGTGAAACTTCCTTATCATTTGTCCGTGGTGTCTTGGCATTACTTTACTGTCTATATAAGTAAAAGATTTTCACCATTCATATCTCTACGGTCTATATAGAGATATGTTGCCTACCTGGTCGGGGGTTAAGGGAATCGTTTGGTAAGGTTCTTGTCTTGTTCAGTGTGCAGATCCTGCAAGGACCTGGGTCAAGCTTACTAGGACCTTCTTCAATACCCACTGGTATTGGATGGTGGGGGTGCGAATGGCTTGATCCCCTCATATCTAAACTACTATTAATACATTAAACCGGCTACTTGGGATTGTATCCCTGCTGACTCAAACCACTTAGCCGAGGGTAACATCACTTTCAAAAGAGGGGCCTACCACTTTTCAAATTAATAACTTAATTAATTATCTTCCAATATTCTGACCCTTTGGGATTGTATCCTTGCTGACTCAAACCACTGGGTTGAGGGTAACGTCACCTTCAAAAGAGGGGTCTACTACTATAACTAAGATAATCTCTTAAAAAGTGAAAAAGTGTGGAAATCATCAAAGGATACATTAAAGGCAAGTCGGATCCAAGTGATTCATCTTGTCTATCTGTTTTATTTTTATTTTTATTTTCAGCAAGTTTTTATTTTCATGTTTAAAACATTTTCTAAAAATTCTGATTTGATTAGACGTTGAGGATAAACCAGTACTAAAAGCTCTTGTGTAATTGGACGACCTCGGTATCTTACCAACGCTATACTACGCTCACAATGGGTGCACTTGCCCATGTGTGTGTTTAGTGTTAGTAGAATATCGTGTTTTATAAATTTAAAACTTGATTAATGTGTTAAAAAGGGCTTAAAACATTAATAAAACCATA